>PVJS01004017.1:0-44825 GCA_004027185.1 Glis glis
GCCACGCCCCTCCAGGCGCCGCGCCAGCCCACCGCCCTCGCCACGCCCCTCCAGGCGCCGCGCCACGCCCACCGCCCCTACAGTCGCCCCGCCTCTTGCGGTCGCCCCGCCTCCAGGCGCCACACCACGCCCACCACCCCTCAGTCGCTCGGGCCCTCGCAGTCGTCCCGCTCACCGCCCTCGCAGTCGCTCCGCCCCCTCCAGGAGCCACGCCCCGCCCACCGCCCCCCCCGGCAGGCGCCCCGCCCCTCGCAGGAGCCCCGCCCCTCCCGGGTTCAGCTCGGCTCCGCCCCGCTCTCCCGGCCACTGTCGGGGGCGGTGGGTGATTTGACCCTGGCTGCGGGTGTGGGTGAATGCGGGGCGGGGAGGGGATGGGAGAGCCAAGACCACCAACTGCTTGAACTTCCTTGGGAGAAGGGAGGGAGCCCTCCTTTCCACCCTGGACCGTGGTGCCCTTCCCGGGCCTGCCAGCCTACCCGGAGCCGCTTCTGCATGGGAAGGAAAGGCCCGGGAGACGGGGCACGCTGGCCCGAGCTTGGTGGCCCAGCTCACTAACAGGCGTCTCAGAGGTGCACTGGTGCACGGTTTCAAGGGCCGGCGCGCTAGACCGGCACCTCTAGAGGGCAGGGGTGTGTCCGAGCCAGCGCACTTGCCTACCTCCTGCATGTCCAGGCCCAGCGGGGTCCAGCTGCTTGGGGTCGCCCGATGCACCTGAAGCAGATGAGCGTGAGACAGGGAAGGGCCACGGGGTGCCGGCTCCCGGGCTTCACTGGTGCTATGCCACAGGTTATTTATATTTCTGGGCTTTGATTTTTGCATTCAAGCTGAGATAACAGTATTTACTTTGTGGTTTTGTTAAAAGGGTTAAAAGAATCATGTACATAAAAACATTTTTTCACCCATAAAATGCTATAGAAATGTAAGCAATTATTGTCTGTCCAGTCAGCGAATAAGCAGCTAAGTTCCCTTCCAGCCTGAGGTAGCGCGCATGACCTTGATACAAAGAAGCCTCACGCCTCTCACGTAGTGTTGCCTTCAACTGGCTTCTCTTTGGATGGAACCTGTGTTTCTTTTTTATATCCCAAGGCCCATTGGAGACCCTCAATAAATATTCATTGAGTAAATGAATAAATAGGTTATTAATTGCCCCAAAGCACATCTTATCATCCCACGCTGCAAACAATGTAGTACCGGGCCAGGGACCTGTGAAACATGCCTTAAACACACTATCATTCCTAAGTGTCGCACCTTGAGGTTGTATACTTTAACACCTCCAGGGTACAGATGACAGCAGTGACTTATTTGTAGACAATTTACAAATGACGGTCATTGTACCTTATCTGAACCTTGAGGCAGGTGTGCACATCTCTATCTCCTCTGCCCGGATTACCCAGCATTCCTAGCGCCTTGGGTGCTCATCAATAACATGCCATGCCCACATTCAGTTGAAGTCCCTTTCTACATTGCATTCCTCTTCCCAGCTGCACTTGGCTCTCCGGAGGATACATCTTATTTTCTTGATATCCTAGAGCTTATAATGTAAGGAATACTCAATTTATCTTTTTTGGGGGGTTAGTGGGGATTGAACCCAGGGGCATTCTACCTCTGAGCTACACTCCCACTCCTTTTTATTTTTTATTTTGAAACAGAGTCTCGCAAAGGGGTGGAGGGTCACAGTAATTGGCTGAGGCTGGCTTCGAACCTGCGATCCTCCTGTCTCAGCCTCCCAAATACTGGGATTACAGGCGTGCACCACTGAGCCCAGCGTCCAGTTCATCTTCAATGAACTGATTTATTGCTTCTTCCTTTGCAAGGTCTCGGGCGTTCACCTTTTGGCCTGTTTTTCTCTTGGTGCCCACCACTTCCAGCCCAGCGCTGGCCCTCCCCAGCCCTTAACCCTGCTGCCTGCCTTTTCTGGCGGCCAGTGTCTGTGAAAGGATTTACAGGGGGTCCCTTTGTGAAGAATGCTTTCCACACCACATGGGTTGGCATTCAAAGATTTCCCCACTTGGGCTCCTCCCCCATTTTCAGCCTTATCTTTCTCTCCTCTAGCCCTCCCCTCACATTCTCACCAAACTGGTCTGCTCACCTTGCTTCAGACGTGCCCTGAATTTGCCCTTCTTGCAGCTTCTCTCTTTCTTTTTTCCTTTTTTTTTTTCCTTTTCGGTACTGGGGATTGAACTCAGGGAAGTTCTACCTCCCAGCTACACCCCCAACCCTTTTTTATTCTTTTTTATTTTGAAACAGGGTTTCCCTAAGTTGTTGAGGATCTCACTAAATTGCTGAGGCCGCGCTCAAATCTGCAATCCTCCCATCTCAGCCTCCCAAACACTGGGATTATAGGCATGTACCACGTACCCAGTTTGCAGCTTCTCCTAATGCTTACACATCCCCTTTATGTTTCTGACTCTTACTCCTTTTTCAGGACCAGCCCCCCAGCCACCACTCCCACGTGTTCCCCCTAACCCTGAGCCCTAATTCCTCTCTCCTAGGTTGGTGACACATTAGCATTTGCCACTTTCTCTCTGCTGTCACTAGCTTTCTTCCTCAGGAGTTAAAACGCTTTCAGAGAAGGAGCATATTTTGTTCCAACTTGTATCTCTGATACTATCAACCATTCAAATAAGTGTTCAGTAAATGTTTTCTGAGTGGAATTAAATCTGCCAACCCAGGAATAACCTCCCCTGACTTGAGTCAGGCGCACTCTGCCTCTCTGCCCTCCTTTTGTACTTAGAGACAGTAACACGTCACTTAGTTCATGAGTTCTTGAATCATTTCATGTGCCTTTGATCCATCTTCCCAGTTAGCCTGCTGGACCCTATTGTGAACACGCATGGGCTTTGGCACCAGACAATCTGTTCTTGGTGCCAACTTGGCATTCACTAGTTGTATGACCTTTGAGAAGTTAGTTAACCTCCCTAAGTTTCCTGTTCTTCATCTGTTACAGGAGTTGCTTCGTTGACGGTTGTCAAATACCCTAAGGTACTGACGGCACTTGGGCTAATACTTGGCAAACAGCGAGTCCCCTCTAAATGGCACCATTCTCAGTAGCAGTATGTTGCTTTTGTAGAGCAAGTGTTGCTTCCATTAGCCAGTAAATGATAACTGAAGTGATAATGGACAGCCAAGGAAAGGCCCTGAGCCTCTGCACCCTAGCTATTAAACCCATCTTAATTAAATAAATATTCCCCACTTCACTTGGAGTGTTTATATGATCTGAGGACAGTGTCTGAATAAAAACTCAGACCCACAATTGGGCATCAGTGGCAGTTCTGAAGAACTCTATGACCCATGGGCTCATTCCAAATGAAACGACGCTTAGACTTAGGGCTGGGAGCTAGTCACTCTCCTTAAAACACTGGATGCCATTAATGGGTTGAAAGCTTTACGGGAGAAGCCAAGCTGCTATGAGGACCTTGGTAGAAGTGGTTGTTTTTAAGATTAAGTTGAAAGTTGGTTTTCCGAAGCTAGTTTTAGCGATATCTGAATTGATATAAAAGTGCATTTGTTTAGGATATTTTCCCCTCAAAGTTGAACTAATGGAGTAACATATTTCTTGGAAAGATAGTTTCAGTGATAAAAGGGCTCCCTGGACTCTCTAATGGAAAAATGCCATTAAGTCACTATTCCTTGGGAAAATGGAATTGGATGCAAGTTACATGAAAATATGGAATTTACTTGTTTTAGTTTACAATGCTTGGAATATAGTAGGTACTAAGATTCTGTTGAGTGTATTAATAATTGGGAGTAAGACTCTCACAGGATAATAAAGTTTGCCAAATACAATTAAGAAAATAATGTGAGAAGGAACCCCAAGACCCAGGCAACCAGTAGAGAGCTGGAGAGGACTATGGGGCAGAGGCTGAGAGACACGCTCAAGGCCACACTGCAAGTTAATAATAAAGGTTGGATCAAAATCTGGGCTCCCTGAATCTTAATACTATTTTCACCTTACCACCAGGGCATAAACCAAGATACACAAAAAGACCCAGGAAGCTATTTAGTCTACATAATATCAAACTCAGGACACTTATAGAGCAAAGTTGTAAGTCGCAGCATGCTAACCAATCTTTGTGAGTTCATGACATCTGGGCCCCAAGCATCTGCACTGGCCAAAATCTTTTCATGAGTTTAATGGGAAAAGAGAAGGCCGCTGACTCTCCTTCCCCATCAATTTGGTGGACTCCTCCACATAGGACTTGATTGAGGAACAGGCAAACCAGGCAACAGCCCATGGTGTGAGGCTATCAAAGGCTTGGGGACATTTAGCTGGGCACAGTGGCGCATGCCTGTAATACCAGTACTTGGGAGGCCTAGACAGGAGGATCTCAGGTTTGAGGCCAGCCTCAGCAATTTAGCAAGACCATGTTTCAAAACAAAAAATAAAATAAGGCTGGGGGTATAGCTCAGAGGTAGAACACCCCTGGGTTCAATCCCCAGTACAAAAAAAAAAATTATAGGTTAGCTGATTCAAAACTATAAAAAATGTATAGTTGTATTTATAAGTTATAATAAAAGAAAGAAAAAATAGAGCCCATTGTTTTGGTCAAAATTTTGGCTCTAATGTTTCCTGACTATCGAATTCAGCTCTATGTAATTCTTTTTATTTATTTATTTATTTATTTTTGCGGTACTGGGGATTGAACCTCCGAGCTCCACCCCCAGCCCTATTTTTTATCCTTTATTTTGAAACAGGGTCTCACTGAGTTGCAGAGGGCCTCACTAAGTAGCTGAGGCTGGCCGCGAACCCAGATCCTCTGGTCTCAGCTTCCCAAGTACTGGGATTACAAGCGTGCGCCACCACGCCCCGGCCAGCTCTATGTAATTCTTAGAATAGAATTAACTGCCTAGACCTAGAACAAAAGCAGCTGAGATTTGACATCAGATAGACTGGGGCTCTCGCTTAATGAGCTCATGCAACCCAACTCCTCCCAGACTCACTTTCCTCAGCCATAGAACGGGGCTGGCAAACTTACTAGTTATGAATTTAAATGAGATCGTGCTTAAAAATAAATTGTTTGCCAGGCACAGTGGTGCACACCTGTAATACCAGTACAAGGGAGGCTGAGGCAGGAGGAATGAAGGTTCAAGACCAGCGCATGGCAACTTAGTGAGACCCTGTTTCAAAATAAAAAATCAAAAGATAGGGCTTAGGGATATAGTTCAGAGGTAGAGCACCTTTGGGTTCAATCTCCAGTACACCACACACACACACAATCATACACACAATCATACACACACACACACACACACACACACATACATATTATATATAGCTGTATATAGTTACATCTAGCGACATATAATATATATAATCATACACATTGTTAGCATGGCTAGTCCACAAGTACTCAATACATATAAATTGATTAATAATTAGTAAATTGATAAATATGAATGTTAGTAATAATCTGTAAAGGTTTATATGAACTTTTATAAAGGTCATAAGACATAAGGGTCAACTATTTGGCTTTGAAAGCAGTGCGTAAGTGTAAATTTTAATCAATAACTCAATTAAATTTTTTTCACAAGAAATTTTTTCCAAGAAAGAAAAAAACCCAGAAAGAGTTAATGAAGTGCATTCAAGGATTCTTAGCATACCCAAGTAAAGTATGTAACACGTATCATATATGAAACCATATTGAATTTGCAAACTGAAATTTCACCAAATCCCACTACAAATCTCCCTTGAGGAATAATAACTTTTAATTAACTTTTAAACTTTTCATGGCTCCCCACTGGCATCTCCAAAGAAAATACCAATTTCTTGAAAACACACAAAGATGTGCTTATACAGTGCCAACACACACACACACACACACACACACACACAATTCCAAATGGCACTGATATATTCAATTTTTATAAAAATTGTTTTAAATGTTATGGTAAACTATGTGTGGCAATAATTGTGTTTAGACAGCTTAGAAATACAAAAGCAAAGGAACACTGGGAAAATAATGAGAGAAATCCATTGACTGATATATCCATCATGGAAAGAAACAACATAAAAGGGATTGCAGCAGGAAGTGTCTGTCTTCATCTTTCAAACCAACTTTGCTCTCTGGTCAGCTCCACAGAGCATTTGTTTTAGCAGCTGTTAGAAAACCATACAGGATAGACAGAAATGAACACCAGGTTAGCGCTCAGAAAATCAGCCATGTGACCTTAGCTAAGAAAGCCGAGTTACTCTTCCACTGACTCAGTTTTCTCATCTGTACAATGGCCAAACATTCCCACCATCATGAAACATCAGGTGGTTCCACGAAAACCACCTGATCTTCTCCCCCCACACACACACTTTACACATGAGAAACTGGAGTCGTGGAGTGACTCCCCTAAGGTCACATAGCTGATCAGTGACAGAATCAGGACTAGAAATAAAAGTCTTTTGAAGACGTGGCCTTTCTGCAGCAACAAAGCTGCCATTGAAGCAAGGGATAGGAAAGCGCTTTGAGAGATGTAACATAAGCGTTCCGTTCAGCCCAAGGATTATGGGGTTCAGCTATCTCCTCAATTACAATCAAGGTCATCCTGTGGCAATTAATGAAGAAACGCCTTTTGAGACGGTGCCTATACCTTCGGCAAGAGCCATCTTTCTTTTAAAATCAAATGCGCTCTGTTTCATTTCTCGACAAAGATGCAAGGAGTAAATAATTAACTGAATTAATTCAGACACTGGAGTGCATTTTCAAGGACTTGACTTGCCCAAGCTAGTTTTCTACAAAGCCCAAATTAATCAGATAATGGCTAATTCTCCCCTTTGTTTTGTGCTAAGGAGAGTCTGTGTTTGTTAAAATGAACTTAGTAGCAGAATAAACAGTCATCTTTTAAAAATGTAAAACCCCAAATCTGAGCTAAATGAGCAAGTTCCAAAGTACACTATTTCTTTGGGGACCTTCTCTAGGTATTAAAGTTTTTTTTTTCTTTTCCGAATATGAACATTAAGACTGCTGTTTTGATTTAAAGGGAACTTTTTAGACTATTCTTTTTTAAATCAGGAGATTATCAACATGATTGGTTGCATTATTAGTTGAAAAAACTTTAAACACGCTCCTGGCATGACTAAAAACAAGACTTAAACCTTTTAGATTAAATTCTTACTGACACACTTAAAAAATATAGTTGGTTTAGCATGCTTCTAAGTAATCTCCATTTCACAACTATCAGAGTTTTAAAATTAAGCAAACAACGCTAATTAACCTCCTAGGATCAGGAGGAGAGTTTAGAAAGTAATTTAATTAATTGGCTCTGAAAAACTAATTGCATATGAAATGAGACTCATTAGACCTTTCCTGTTTCATCAGAATTTCAGAGTCCAGAATAACTGGTCTTATAGCTTATGATTTCTTTGTAGTTCAGCTAGCATGAAATAGACTATTATGATGATAATTAAATATTTTGCTCAAATAAACTTATGAGTAGAACATTAAATCAACCCAGTGTGAACATAGAGGTCACACTTTCCACGCTATTGAGCTCTTGCATTTCAATGTAAAGATTTTACTCTGTGTGTGTGGGTGTGTGTATGGGGTGTCATTGAATCTACAAAGAAATAAGTTAACTTTCAAATTCAGTGCAGCAATGTAATTTGGTTTTGCAAGGCATTCACTGAAGTGAAAATGTGACTAAAATGCTTTATGTAACATAATCACTGTTGATTCTCAGATAGCGCTCATAAACAGTTGGCAAATTGTTAACTTACAACAGCTGTCACTATAACTTTAAAGTAAATGTTAATTTAGGAATATTAACCTTGTGAGTGTTTCTGTAAACAAGGCTTGTGCTGTTTCCAAAGGTAACCGAAAAATGCTGGAGTATTTTTAGCCAGACCCAGTGTGACAAAGTTCCACTCATTGTTTTTAAATGCTTCAGTTTTACACATAAAAGGCTTTAATCACACCCAAATACCTTTTCAGAGATTCCCTGGAGTACACAAAGTGCATACGGAAATGTATTGGATAGATTTACATTTTGGAGGTGAGAGAATAAATAAACTAAAGAAATCGTAGATAGCCAGAGTTGCGTTTTGCTTTTTTTTTCTATGCGAGAAAAAGGAAAGCATTTTTAACCAGCTGAGTTCCACCCGCCCATTTACTAAATAAAGTAACCTGTGTGAGAGCTGAGAGCCATCACCGAGCCCAGGGCTCAGGGGCTGAAGCGCCGCTTGCACGCTCAAGTTAGCAGCAGTCTGTTTTGTCCTGTCTGAACAACACATTTCTGAGTAAAATTTGCATGACAGATTGCAAACCCCCTTGTACACACCACCGAGAAACTGCATCGAGAGTCACATTGGCTCTCATACCCTCCTGCAGCAGAATGGAGCCCTCGGGGACAAAAGTGTTTGCTCTGAAGGAATGAAAACCATCTTTTTCTTAGAACGCGTAAGGAAAATGCAGAGAAAGCGACCACAAAACATAGAGCCCAGTACCTGCATCTGCTGCGAGCTCTCCAGCGCTCGCCCTCGCAGCCTCCTTTCTCCTTGGCAGCGCTTCTATGCCAAAAATGTGTGTCAGCACAAGCCCAGACCAAACTCCACGTCCAGGAAAAAGAAATTAACCGTGCAGATCAAAGGCAGACGAGCAGGGAGATGAAATGCCTGTAATCTGAGCAACGGATCAGGTGCTGAACATCAAAAGCAGGGCTGGGCTTCTCCACATGCACGGGTAGCCTGAGAGTTCACTTGCAGCAGGTAGCTGCTTCCCCTCCGGCCTCCCCTCCGGCCTCCCCGGCCACACATTCTTTTGTTCCACACGGATCGTGCTGTTTTCTTCCTCTTTTCTGCAAGGAGGCGATGCTGGTGGCTCCCCCGGGCTTGGCTGAGTGGCTGGTCTGCAGCTTTCTCTGTTCCCAAGCTGTGGGTTGAAGCTTTTCCCAGTCCCTTTCATCTCGCTCAACTGCAGATCCCATGACATCATGCAGCGCCCGCCCTGGGCCGGCGGCGGGGGAGAGAGCAGCCAGCCGGCCTGTGGGGGAGTTTGGGCTCCAGGCAGCCAGTTTGCTTCTTTTCTAATCAGTTAATCCCTGTGCCCTGCACAGGACACTTTCTGCTCTCTGTCTCCTAGCCAGAAAGGACAGCAAGGTCCTTGATGGATGGGGGCCCCACAGGACAGCATTTCATTGCTTTGGGTTGATAAAAACCACAATCTCCCACAAAAACTGCATGTCCGCTATTCAGTATAACTAAGCAGCGGTATTCCATTCTTAGACCCTTGCCCCAGAACACTCGGGTTACACCCTCAGAGAGACAGGATCACATTTTAAAATTCTGTTTCCAATGTGATAAGTCCTTAAGGATTTTGACTGAGCTGCCTTTTCCTTGAAAGGTAAATTATTACCATTTGACTGTCAATCAAATGGTGGTTTTCATTAAAGCAGTGGAGGAGAAACCAATAGCGATTCATCAGTTGATTGATACCTGCCACCCTCTCACTTAACCCCTTAGGCTGAGGCTTACTCTTGGGCTTGGCCTCAATTAGGGATTCTGAAAATTCAATTTTAAGATGTCTAGTTCTGAGACCTTCTTCACCAGTACTTCCTGAGCATCTTAAAATGCACAAAAGAAAAGAATCGTGTAGCAGAAGGCACTTACCCTGTGATACTCCAAAGCTGGCCTTCTTGTCTTTTTACAGCTTCTCCCAAACTCACAGTTTGGACTTGTAAGTTAAAAAAAAAAAATCACCACTTTGGTCGAATTCTCCATAGTTTAAAAGTAAATTTATTGCACATTTCTTAGCTTTTTTTTTTTTACTATTTTTCCTTAACAATGACAGATTCAATATAGTAAAATTATTTTATTTTCAATGTATATGCATATATGTTTTTGGTACTGGGGATTCTACCCAGGGGCATTCTATCTTCGAACTACACCTCCAGCCCTTTCTATTCTTTATTTTGAAGCAGGGTCTCGCTAAGTTGCTGAGGCTGGCCTCACACCTGCAATCCTCCTGCCTCAGCCTCCCAAATACAGGAATTACAGGCCTGTGCCACCACACCCAGCCTCAAAATTTAATAAAATAGAAGATGAGAAGGAATATCATCTTCATTGCAACCTAGAATATGGTACATTTCTGAATTCCAGACAATTCTTTCATGGAATGAAGAAAAATATTCCTATTTTATTTATTCATGTATTTATTTATTTACTTTGGGGATAGAACCCAGGTCCTCCTATATGCTAGGCAAGAACTTTACCACTGAGCTACACCCCCAGCCCTTTTTTTTTCTATAAAAAAGATTTCTATTTTATAAAGGAAACTTATCAACTTTTAGGTCAGTGAAGAATATTTTTGTAAAACCTAGAGGACAGTAGAATTAGATCTTTATTTTTTTGATGTGCTACTTGGAAATATAGTTCATGATGTGTTTCCTTCCAGACTTGCATAATTCTTGAACAACTTTTAATAGCAAAAGATTAGGTTCGAACAGTGCAAGAGTTCAATATAACTTTTTGTTTTCCCCATGTGATACTTGGGACTGAACCCAGAGGCATTCTACCTCCAAGTTACACCCCCAGCCCTTTTTAAATTTTTTTTGTTTTGAAACAGGGTCTCGCTAGGTTGCTAAGAGTCTTGCTAAGTTGCTGAGACTGGCCTCAAACCTGTGATCCTCCTGTCTTGGCCTCCCAAGTACTGGGATTACAGGCATGCACCACCACACCTGGCAAGTTCAGTATAACATTTAAATAGTCTTGTTTATTTCCCAATGTTTCTTTTTTTTTCTTCTTCTTTTTTTGGGGGGGTCTCTTTTTGGGGGGATGGTGCTGAGGATTGAGCCAAGGTCCTCACGTGCTCGGCAAGCGCTCTGCCACTGAGGTCCACGCTTAGCCTCAATGTTTCTTTCGTAAGACCCCTTCCGGATGCATTTCTCGAAGACAGAGCTCAGACAGTATTTGAACTGCCGCTGTGGGTGTTTTACAGCTTCCCTAAAGAGATCAGGAAAATTCCTGTGACTCCTGGACTTCCCACAGCATTTCCTGGGCTCCTTAAACTCATGAATACAAAGACAATATTCATAAATATAAATATAAATTTATATATTTCATATTAAAAATATAAATATTTCTCTGTTGAGATAGCCTAGCTTTTCCACCAGCATGGAATCCATATTGTATCAGCCTGTGCTCAGGCATGAAGTTTCCTGATACACTGAATTACTAAATGAGAACAACTTAATGCTCTGTAAATTTCTTTTTTTGGTTTTGTTTTGTTTCTGCGGCACTGGGGTTTCAACCCAGGGGCATTCTACCTCTGAGCTACACCCCCAGTCCTATTTTATTTTTATTTTGAAAGAGGATCTCTCTAGGTTGATGAGAGTCTCACTATTTGCTGAGGCTGTCCTTGAACCTGACTCAGTCTCCCAAGTACTGGGATTGAAGGCATGTTCCACCATGCCCAGCTGTAAGTTTTTTTTTGAATAAGCAAGTGGATCCTATGTCTTTATAGTGTTCAACAGCAGTAGAAATGGGTGAGGAACTGGATTAAGATTTGGGGAGGGGTTCTGGGGATTGAACCCAGGGGGTTCTATCTTTGATCCACATCCCCAGCCTTTTTTATTTTTTTATTTTGAAACAGAGTGGGTCTTGCTAAGTTGTGGAGGGCCTCACTAAGTTGCTGAGGTTGGGCTCGAACCTGCAATCCTCCTGTCTCAGCCTCCCAAGTACTGGGATTACAGGCGTGCACCGCCTGGCTTAGATTAGGGTTCTTATGGTTCCATTGTAAATTTATGGGAGGTATTTGAAAGCAAAGACTCCAATAAACTCACCAGTCAAGTTTCCTTGGTTTATACAAACCTCACCAAGCAAGACTGGTCAAGACACATTTAGCACTGCGATGTCGCTGTCACCACCGATGGGAGAGTTTATCCACCAAGTCACTGAAAAATATTTTGAACTGGTCCTTTTGTGGCCAACCACCTCCCACGTGGAGATGAGAGGGGACTGAGGCTAGGGCCTCATCTATCTCCAGATGCAGAGTGTGGCAAAGGCCGGCCTCCACTACAAAACGACCTCCTGACCTCTTTAGCCCTGCACTCAACTCACTGAACTGCCTTCCTGTGAGATGTGGCCGGGGCCACTGTTGTTTCTGAGCAGCACCGTGTAGGAGTGCTAAGTGAAACTTTTCTCTCCCCTCAAAGACACCTAGATGAGTGAAATGAAATCTCACACTCAGGTGGTAAGAAGTGTGTCACTGCACTCCCCAGCTACTGTCACGTATCAACCATGGGGATTCATTCTGAGAACTGTGTTGTTGTGCAAGCACGGAGCACACTTACACACCACCTAGGCTGTCTGGTGTGAGTGTGTGTGTGTGCCTGGGGCCTCGATGGACAGAACAATATGAGATGAGAAACAATGCATGGAGAGTCAAGGTAAACGGAGATGAAGACGGCCGCAGAAGAGCGGGGCACACTGTTTTCCAGGGACCTTTTTTAAAAGAAGTATACTCTAAAGTAATGATGTGCGTATACTACAGTGAGTACGTAGTCAAGTACCGTGGTCATTTACTATCACGGTCCAGCATATGTACTGCACAATTGTATGTGCTATATGTCCATGCGAGTGGTGGTGTGGTCCCTGTGTCTACATCAGCACCACCACACATGCGCGTGCGCACACAGGAGTGATGCGTTGCTAGGACACCACTAGGTGATGGGAATCTCTCAGCTCCATTATAACCCAATGGGACCATCTCGTCTGTGTTGTGTGTTGTTGACCCAAGCGTGGCTATGCAGCGCCGGACTGTGCTCCTCTGTTTCAGTACCACCAAGCCACAGTGTTTTACCAATGACTCCTAGCACTGTGTCACAGCATAAATAGCATATCTTCCTCTCTTTCCAAGTTGCACTTCAGCCACCTGGCTGTATGATGGGCGGTAGCCTGATCCACAGCCAGGAGCTCAGTACCACATTTTATAGCATGTGACTGAGAAAACTTCAGTTGTCCGTAGACAAGAATGGAGGGACTTCCTGAGACTCTCTATGGGGGGGGGGTCATGACACGCCCAGTCGCTACTATAACAGGTGTTCTATTTTCTTCCCATCACCCAGAACACACTTTATATGTCTCACTGCCTTGACAGGTCGATCATGTAAATTCTTACAGTTGTAAGATACAAGTTCAGGTAATACAAATTTTCCCCCCATTAAATTTCAAAGTCTGGCCAGTGTGGTGGCATGAATCATTCCTTTGTCCATAGTATCCATGCTGTATACACTAGCCCCCTGTTGGTTACTTAGTAGCCATCTGAGTTATTGCTTGTTTGTGTTCATGAACCCTTATTTTATTTAATGATTGCCCCAGAGCACAAGAGTAGCGATACTGGCAACTGGAATATGACAAGGAGAAGCCATAAAGTGCTTCCTTTAAGTACAAAAGTGAAAGTTTTGACTTAATAAGGGAAGAAAAAAATATATGCTTGAAGTTGCCCAAATCTATAGTACGACAAAATATTTTTGAGACATACATACAACACTCACATAACTTTTATTACAACGTATTATAATTTCTATTTTATTATTAGCTATTGTTGTTGATTTCTTACTGTGCCTAACTCATAAAATAAACATTACTACAAGTGTGTATGTATAGGAGAAAACATAAACTATGTAGAGTTTGGTGCTACCAACAGTGTTAGGCATCCGCAGGAGGTCTTACGATGTATCCCTGTGGACAAGAGGGGATGAATGTACTTTCTGCCAGTCTGTGGCTTGTCCTTTTACTCTTCTAACAGTGTCTTTGCAGAGAAGTTTAAACTTTTTAATAATGCGAATTTATAGGTTTTTTTTTTAGTAGATTGCATACTTGGTGTTGTATCTAAAAAATCATCACCAAAACCCAGGTTATCTAAATTTTCTTCTGTGTCATTTTCTAGAAGTTTAACTGTCTCATATTTCACATTTAGATCTATTCTACAATCCATTCTTAAGTAATTTTTGAGAAAGGTATGAAGTCTGTGCCTAGATTTTTTTTTTATGTGGATGTTACAGCACTATTTGTTGAAAAGACTATCCTTTAGCCACTGGAATTTTCTTAGCTGATTATATATTTTTTATATTTTTTTGGGGGGGGGAGGTCTGTTTCTGGCTCTGCAGTCTGTTCCATTGATACAGTTTGTCTATTCTTTTGCTAATACCCCATTGTTTTCATTACTGTAACTTTATTAAAAGTTTTAAAATTGGGTAGTATTTGTCCTCTAACTTTTTTGTTGTTCTTTAGTATTGTGTTGGTCTTTTGTTTTCCATACAAACTTCATAAACAGTTTACTGAAATCCACAAAATAACTAGCTGGGATTCTTATTGGGTTGCATTGAATCTACAGATCACACTGGGAAAAACAGATATCTTAACATTAATGAATATTCCCATCCATGAATATGGACTACCTTTCCATTGGTTAGATCTTCTTTGATTTCTTTCATCAGAGTTTTGCAGAGTTCTTCATATAGATCTTGGATATATTTTTATGGTACTGGGGATTGAACCCAGGGGTGCTCTAACTCTGAGCTACATCCCTATCCCTTTTTATTTTTTATTTTGAAACAGAGTCTGACTAACTTATTGCACACTGGCCTCGAATCTGTGATCCTCCTCTCTCAGCCTCCCAAGTACTGGAATCACAGGCATGTGCCACTGCACCCAGCTAGATCGTGTACATTTTGAAAGATTAATATGTACACATTCCGGGGGGGGGTTGTTGTTAATATAAATGATATTGTGTTTATAATTTCAATTGCTCCATGATTGTTCACCACAAAACAATTGACTTTTGTGTATTAACCTCATTATAACCTGCAGCCTTGCTGTGATGACTTATTAGTTCCAAGAAGTTTTTGGTCGAAACTTTGAGATTTTTTTTTTTTTTGTGTGTGTGTGTGTATGTATGTATGTGTGTGTGGTAATGGGGATTGAACCCAGGAATGTTGTACCTCTGAACTACACTCCCAATCCATTTTTGTTTATTATTTTGAAACAGGGTCTCACTTAGTTGCTGAGGGCCTTGCTAAGTTGTTGAGTCTGTCCTCAAACCTATGATCCTCCTGTCTTAGCCTCCCAAGTACTGGGATCACAGGCGTGCACCACCACACCTGGCTCAGCTTTGGGATTTTATACATAAACAGTCACATCACCTGTGAACAAAGGCATTTGAATTTCTTGTTTCCCAATCTGGTGATTAGTTATAAATGTATATTGTAGACTTCTAGGCAACCACTAAACACCAATCTAAGTCCCCTTTCATATAACACTACTCATGAGCAGTGTTATTCAACATTGCTATCATTTATTTCACCTATCCATATGCTATAATCATCCAACACATTGTTTTGATTATTACTTTAAGTGAACACTGTTATCTATTAGATCAATTAAGAGTAGGAGAACTTACCAGGCGTGGTAGCACACATCTGTAATCACAGTACTTGGGAGACTGAGACAGGAGGATTGCAGGTTTGAGGGCAGCCTCAGCAACTTAACAAGGTCCTCAGCTACTTAGACCCTACCTCAAACTAAAAAATAAAATAGGGCTGGGGTGTAGCTCAGAGGTGGAACGCCCCTGGGTTCAATCCCTGGTGAAGAAAGATAGACTGAAGATTGCATGGGGGGGGGGAAGTCCAGTCCTTAAAACTCTATTTTAAGAAATACTGTGCTAGGTCAGGCATAGTGGTACACACCTGTAATTCCAGTACTTGGGAGGCTGAGCCAGGAGGATCACCAGCCTCAGCAACTTAGTGAGATCCTGTTTTTATAAAGCATGTATCATGGTACAGGTGCTTTTTCTCACTAGTAGAAATTGACTATCATATGGAACACTAAACTTTATTAAAATTACACCCTACCTAGCAAAAGCAATAGAGTTTAGTTTCTATTTATTTTCTAGCTTTACAAATAATTGAAAAGCAAGATAATTGAAAGGCACAGTTGGAAGTATATATAAGGAATTTTGTGAAAGGAAACCATTCTAGTTAACTTTTCATTTTGTGTGTGTGTGTGTGTGTGTGTGTGTGTTATTGGGGATTGAACCCAGGGCCATTGTACCTCTGAACTACACCCCAGCCCTTTTTATTTTTTGTTTTGGAACAGGGTCTTGCTAAGTTGATGAGGTTCTCACTACATTGCTGAGGCTGGCCTCAAAACTGCCATCCTTTTGCCTCAGCCTCCTGAGTACTGGGATTCCAGATGTGGGCCCCCATGCTCAGCAACTTTCCACTTTCTAACGTCATAGTTGGAGCTGTGTTGCTTTGGTAGATGCCTCTTGCAACAGGCCGCCTTGGCTGGAATTCCAAGACTTCTACATGAACTTCCGAGTGTAAAGAAGTCCTTTTAAGCTTCAGCTGCCTTATTTCTGAAAGGGTGATGATAAACGTATGTTAGTCAGCTTTCTCTTGCTGTCATAATGCCTGGAATAAATCAACTCATAAGGAGGAAAGGTTTATTTGGAGTCCTGGGGTTTCAGTTTGCGGTCACTTGGCCCTGTTGCTTTGGGCCTGTGGTAGCACCATACATCATGGTGGGAGCTCATGGTGCAGGAGGCCTGTCTACCTTATGGCAGCCAGGAAGCAAAGAGAGAGAGAGGAAGAGCCAGGTGCCAGTGTCTTCTTCGAGGGCACATCCCCAATGACCTAACTTCCTCCCGCTAAGCCCCACCTCCTGAAGGGTCCACCACTGTCAACAGTGCTACAGGCTGGGGACTAAGCCCTCAACATTTGGGCCTTTGGAAGACATTCAAGATCCAAACCCTCTCTCTCTCTCTCTACTTAGTGAGGCCTACCACAACTTCGTGAGACCCGGTTTCAAAATAAAGTATAAAAAATAAGGCCGGGGGCATAGCGTGGCGGTAGAACGCCCCTGGGTTCAATCCCCGGTACCGCAAAAAAAAAAAAAAAAAGATCCAAACTATAACAGAGTATCTATCTCATAGGGTTCTTGTGACCCTTAGAATTGCACTGTGAAGCTGGGCCTGCTCGAATGTGACTGCAATTCCAGCACTTGGGAGGCTGAGACAGGAGGATCGCAGGTTCTAGGCCAGCCTCAGAACTTGGTGAGACCTCAGCAGTGTAATGAGACTCTGTCTCAAAATAAAAAGTAAAAAGGGCTGGGGGCTCAGAGGTAGATGGCGGTGGAGTGTTTACCTAGCATTTGCAAGGCTCTGGGTTTGTTGCCCAGTCCTGAAAAAAAAGAATGCTTAAAACAAAAACAAAAACAAAAATACCCTCTTTGGCTTTTTCTAAGCATTTCTTACACTGTAGCCAAAAGACAGTTTGAGTTTTTGCAAATAATATATTTTACAGCAATTTAAAAGTGAAATTTCTCTTGTAAGTAAAAGCATTGATTTAAAAACACTGAAAGGGGAAACTGATTTTACGGTACTCTACAGTTGAAAAATCCAAAGAATGTTATGATAGTTTCCAGAAGGAATACTTCATTCATGTTAGAATTCAAGGTTAATGAAGTACATACTATTCTTTTTTTTTTTTTTTTTTTTTTGCGGTACCGGGGATTGAACGCAGGGGTGTTCTACCTCCGCGCTACGCCCCCGGCCCTATTTTTTATACTTTATTTTGAAACCAGGTCTCACAAAGTTGCGGAGGCCTCACTAAGTAGAGAGAGAGAGAGAAAGACAGGGAGAGAGAGAGAGCTGAGGCTGGCCGCGAACCCAGATCCTCCGGTCTCCGCCTCCCAAAGTACTGGGATTACAAGCGTGCGCCACCACGCCCGGCTCATACTATTCTTTAGATGGACATAAAAGTTATAAATGAGATTCTTTCAAAATAAGAAATAAAGTATGTATGTAAACTTCAATAATTCACTCTTTCCCTCCCTCCCTCCCTTCCTTCCTTCTGAGGATCGCACCCAGGGGTGTTCTACCTCCAAGCTACTCCCTCAGCTTTTTATTTTTGAAACAGGGTCTCAAAAAATTGCTGAGGGTCCCACTAAATTGCTGAGGCTGGCTTCGAACCTGTGATTCTCCTGTCTCAGTCTCCTAAGTACTGGGATTAAAGGCTTGCACCACGAGTGCCTGGCTGGACAGGGACTTTTTTAAAATTTTTTTTTTGCGGTACCGGGGATTGAACACAGAGGCGTTCTATCTCCGTGCTACGCCCCCGGCCCTATTTTTTATACTTTATTTTGAGACCGGGTCTCACGAAGTTGCGGAGGGCCTCACTAAGGGGAGAGAGAGAAAGAGAGAGAGAGAGAGAGAGAGAGAGAGAGAGACAGAGAGAGAGAGAGAGAGAGAGAGAGAGAGAGACAGAGAGAGAGAGAGAGAGAGAGAGAGAGAGAGACAGGGAGAGAGAGACAGGGAGAGAGAACTGAGGCTGGCCAGGATCCTCTGGTCTCCGCCTCCCAAAGTACTGGGATTACAAGCATGCGCCACCACGCCTGGCCCTGGACAGGGACTTTCATATGCATATGTTCAGCTAGACAGTAAGCCAACCTCCTACTGTCGAGGGCAGAGTCCCCAAAGAGAGAGGATGCTTGGTCCTTCAAAAGCACCCAAGCTAAGGGTATGATAAAGAGCAGGAGTTTCCATGGGGACCAGGAGGGGACATTTGCCCTGGAACAGAGGTGGTCTGTGTCCTGGGGATGGGAGGGGGCATCATTTGTGAGTCTCTCCTGGACTGGGTGGGCTTCCCAAGAGGAGGGCAGGGACCTTGAGGCGCTGGCAAGGAAGAGGACTTCTTGTGCTAAGTCTGCGGGCTGATTGTGGGGGGCTGTGCAGCCGTGGGTGGTTGGTAAAGGTACCAGCCAGGACACGCATACACAGGAGGCTGGCAGGAGGAGCTCCGTCAGCAGAAGCAGGGGCCTGTCCAGCCTTCCCTTGCATACGCTGATGACCAAGCAGCTCAGGTGGTGCCCAAGAGATTGGGAACACTGCAGAGCTCTTCTTTTTTAATTTTATTTTAATTTGGTTTTTTTTTGTGGTGCTGGGGACTGAACCCAGAGCTGTGCACGTGCTAGGCCAGTGCTCTACCACGGAGCTGCACCCCAGCTTCTTGGCCCTGTGTGCTAGGGACCTAATCAACCTCTCGGATCACACACCAGGAAACTTGGGGTCACGTGACCAAAATCCACCTGGGGACCCTAGGGCCCTAAAGATCATGCTGCTTCACTATTGTCTTTTGTAAATTAAATGTCTTTCTATAATGCAGTTTAGTTTTCACTAGTAAGGAACCCTGCCAACTTCACTGGTGAGAGCTTCTGTAAATTAACCGAAGCTCCTTGGACCATAGGAGGTTTATGAATCTTCCTTTAAAATGTTAAACTTCAGCCGGGTGTGGTGGCACATGCTTGTAATCCCAGTACTTGGGAGGCCCGAGACAAGGATCGCAGGTTCAAGGCCACCCTCAGCAACTTAGCGAGATCCTGTTTCGAAATAAAATATAAAATTGGACTGGAGGTGTAGCTCAGAGGTAGAATGTCCCTGGGTTCAATCCCCAGTGACACACGCACACACACACACACACACACACACACACACACACACACAATGTTAAATTTCAACCTGGAGCAGTTACATACCTGTAATCCCAGTACTTGGGAGGCTGATACAGGAGGATTGCAGGTTCAAGGTCAGCCTCAGCAACTTAGCAAGACTCTCAGCAACCTAGTGAGACCCTGTTTCAAAACCAAACAATAAAAAAGGCTGGGGTGTGTGGCTTCAAGGAAGAATGCCCCTGAGTTCTATCCCAAGTACTACTCCAAAGCAACAATAACAAAAGAAAGTTAAATTTCTAGCTGGGCATGATCATGCATGCCTGTAGTCCCAGTACTTAACGAGACTGAGACAGAAGGATAGCAGGTCCAATGACAGCCTCTGGGACCTAGCAAGACCCTCAGCAACTTGGCCAGACCCTGTTTCAAAGTGAAAAATAAAAAGGGACGTGGGTGTAGAATACGCCTGAGTTCAATACCCACTACCCCCCAAAAAAGTAAATTTCTACCTATGTATATCAGAATGTGTTTTTATACTGTATTGTTTGCCAACTATATTACTCAATAAATTTACCAATGTCAATAATAAAAATCTTTTATGACATCACTTTTAATATTTGTTAGTTAACCTGCCTCTTATTCTGTAGGGCATTTGGCTCATCCTTTCTTTTTAGCATTCATGTTTTTCCAGTTTTCCCTCTAATCAAATAATGCCATAATGAATATTTGTATTGTCATAAAAATGTTAAAGTTCGTTTTTTATTTTTTTTTCTTTTTCCTTTTTTTTTTTGGTGCTGGAGATTGAATCCAGGGGTGTTCTGCCTCCAAGCTGAACCCTCAGCCCTTTTTATTTTTTGCTTTGAAACAAGGTCTCACTAGGTTGCTCAGGGTCTCCTAAATTGCCAAGGCTGGCCTCAAACCAGCAATCCTCCTATCTCAGCCTTCCAAGTTATGGGGTTATAGGTGTGTGGCACTGCACCCGGCTTGTTTTTCTTTTCTTTTTCTGGTTACAAACAGCATATTTTTGTTACACAAAAATGAATGATTATAGAAAAACAACGAAGTGAAAAACCACCCATATCACCTGTAATTCTATTTTATTCTTCTTTTAAAAAATGGTGTCGACACCAACAACCAAAGCAAGAAGCCAGAGGCTTTCGCTGCCCTGGAGGCGACGTCGGAGCCTCTGCACACACTTCCAGACAACTGCGCTTGACTCGCACAGCTCGCCACTCTGGTTTCTCCCTCTCTTTCCTTCTGGCAAGTTCTGAACAGAGACGCTGGCTCCATATCGTGCTGGCCGCCAAGAGCCTTCCTCCTTTCCTGCTGACTTCCTTGGCCAGTGTCCTCTGCGCTCCTTCCCACACTGTCGGCAGTGACAGTTGTATGCTTTACGTGACAAATGTCGCACATACTGTCACCCCTTACAGGGAGGGCGCATCCCCAACGCCACACGACACAACACAGCAGGACATGACACGACACGGGGACGGGGCACCCCGAGGACAGTGTCTGCCCTGGAAAGCCAGAGAGAAATGGCTGATTACTTTGTGCAGGTCCAGTGCGAGGAGAGACGGAGACCGAGGTCAGAACTCAGGACATGGCCTCAGAGAGGACAGGGATGGCGAGTGTGGTGAGCAGAGCGCCCTCCGCTGGCACGCAGACACACGGATACACACACACAGTCCCCTAAACACCTCTCACACCACACGCGCCTCACACATGTACCGCACATGGACACAGACAAAACACCACACTCACACACCACACTGCACCCGGGCACAGACACACACACACCTCATACACCACACACTCAGTCCCCATAAACATACCTCACACATACACAACTCTCACAGGCACAGACACACAGCACACACACCCCTGCAAACACTCCCCACACATTCACACTTTACACAAGCATAGATACACACCACACACAGCTCGCACAGACACATATACTACACACACCACACCACATACATACTGCAGACCCCTACACATACACCTCACACATACACACACATCGCAAGCGTTCCATGTCGTAAGACAAGGGACACACGCGGCTTGTGTCTTTCCACGATGTCAGCTTCGTTGATCATAAAGTGAAAAGGGGTAATCACCACACAGCGTTCAGGGCCATCCCTGGCAGACTCCGGTCAAACGGAAAGTCAAAGCATATTCTCTTAATTACACACAAATTTAAGTTCACATTCACACGATTCACTCACTATCGATTCAAAGTCCAAATCAAAAGTCCAAGCCGGGCGAGGGGGCGCACGCTTGTCATCCCAGCACTTGGGAGGCTGAGACCGGAGGATCCGGGTTCGCGGCCAGCCTCAGCTACTTAGCGAGGCCTCCGCAACTAAGTGAGACCCTGTTTCAAAATAAAATATAAAAAACAGGGCCGGGGGTGGAGCTCGGAGGTAGAACGCCCCTGGGTGCAATCCCCGGTACCGCAAAAAAAAAAAGTCCATTCTGCGAAGTGGGAGGTTCCTCGTCGGGCCCTCTGGGGGCAAGCAACTCGCGGCTCTCCAGAGACCCTAGTCTGAGAGGCAGCGGGAGAGGTTTGCGTTTCTCCTCAGACAGGGGCCTTGGTGCCAGACGATCGCGGTCACTTCAGGCCTACCCTTTCGGATTGCAGGGCTCAACAGGAGTCCTGTGGTCATGGTGCCGCAGTAGTCACTTGCCTCGTTTGCATTTAGTTGGCCTTGGTCCTTCTTTATATAGGGTTTTTCTGTGTAATCATGCTGGATTATCTTTCTTTTGATTGGTTAGGGAGTTGTACAGGTTGCTTTCTTTCTTCCAAAATTGGTCGTGTACACTTACTTGTTTACAAATATCCCATAATATTTGTTTACAATTATCTTATAATATTCCACAGCCCACAGCACACTGTCAATCAAAAGCGCACTGTTAATCAAATTTACTATTAATCAAACTTTGTCACTGTCAATCAAGTTAATAAAACTTTGTCACTCATAGTACTCATAACAACATACCTCACATAGATACAGAAACACACACACCACACACACCTCACACACACACAGCTATCCCCACATCCCTCACACATACACACACCTCACATAGGCACAGACACACTCCTCACACATATAACACACATATATCACACAGACACACCTCACACCACCACATACACCATACATACACCACACATAGAAATGTACCAGCTCGTTACCTTCCCCCGAAGGGCAAAGACAAGCTCTAAGTCCCAGCCCCCCAATCCGCCTCTCCTGGTCATTGGCGTGGACCATCCTGTCCTCCCCCTCTTACCTCCAGGTGGAGACAAAGCTTCCCTCCTAGAGGCTGTGTGTCATCTCAGCCCCTCTGGGCTTCCTGCCTGATCCCTTTGCCCTCTGAGCTCTGTATTCCAGCAGCATAAACCGTCTCGCTCAGCAGTGTGCAGTGTCAACCCAAATGCCCCCAGCACCGTGCACACCCTATGCTGGCAGGTGGTGGGCTCTTCGAGAATGTGTGTTGATTCAATAAGGGCCAGGGGTGCAGCTCAGAGGTAGAGTGCCTCTGGCTTCACTCTCCAGTACCCAAAACAGGAAACAGAAAACATTTTGCATTCTTTCTTTTCCCTGATTGCTGAATTCCATGTTATGATCACGAAAACTCGCCTTCCCTGAACTGGAGTCTCCTTGTTTCTAGCAGCGACCTCAAGCTACTGAGTGCTTTCTGATACGTAGCTTATAGGCTGGATGGTTTCTCAGCATTGACATGTCTTAGGAAGTTTTAGAATTGTTTTTTAGGGTATGAACAATTTCTTTACATGTGACATTGCAGCGCCGGTTCTTACCTTGGGATAAATTCTCCATCTTCCATTCAGATCTACTACACAAACTATAAACTGGTTTCTCTTTCCACTTTGCACGTGAGGCCCAGAGCTCTCCATATTCATCTGTGTCCAGATTCTAGTTCAGCAGTGAGGACCACACAGGTCGTCAATGGAGTCTGAGTCCAGGGCCTGAACCAACAAGACAATTGTCACACCTGACCCAGCTCCCACTCCACTATTGTCTTTTACTTGCAAATTCTTGGCCCAAAAGAAATCACCATAATCCCAACTTTCAGCCCAATACTTCATTTGCTAAAATGTTCCCAAAGTTGCCAGGCATGGTGGTGCACGCTTGTAATCCCAGTACATGGAAGGCTGAGACAGGAGGATCTCAGATTCAAGGCCAGTCTCAGCAACTTAGTGAAGTCCTTCAGCAACTTAGTGAGACTCTATTTCCAAAAAAAAATAAATAAAATAGGGCTGGGGGACTAGATCAAAGGTAGAATGCTTCTGGTTTCAATCTCCAGTACCAAAAACCAAAACCAACCAAACAAAAAAACAACAAAAAGAATGTCCCCAAAGTCTTGCAAGAAAGATATCATGGTTCTGGGCTGCTCCATGGCTTCCCGTTGCAGACTCGAGTGTGCCCCATGGGAGCGCAGTCTGAGAGGAGAAGTTGGCTCCAGCTCAGCCGGGAAGGAAAGCGATTTATGGCCAAAGGAAGTAGCCTGACAGTAAACAAAAATACAGTGACCCCGAGTTCCCACTGGACGGAAGATAGATGGTGCCGTCGTAAAAATGAGATTAATTTTAATAAGGGCTTTCACCAAGCACCAGACCCTGGTGGCCAGAGGCTTGTAGGAGCGCTGGTGACAGGCAGCACTGCTGATGGATGGGGCTGACCCCAGAGAGCCGAAGACATGGGGAGCAATCGGAAGCTCTGACCAGTGCTACTCAGTGCTACTCTGTGTGTGATGCACGAGCCCTATCCACCAAGCATCTTGCTGCGTGGAATTCAAGGCTGGTTTGACCTTCCCTCAGGCCTCGCCCAGCCTCATGTTTCATTAAGATAAGTGTTCTGCCAATAACTAACCTCGTTGCAATTTTAAATAAATCCATTCTAAGCAGTGATAAAACTGTGGGCATTTGAACAAAGGGAAAAGAAGTCCTAATATTTGTTAATCATAGCTTGCCTGCCTTTCTTCCTTCCTTCCTTCCTTCCTTCCTTCCTTCCTTCCTTCCTTCCTTCCTTCCTTTCTTTCTTTCTTTCTTTCTTTCTTTCTTTCTTTCTTTCTCCTTTCTTTCTTGGTACTGGGGATTGACCCCAGGGGCATTCTGCCTCTGAACTCTCTCCCACACCTTTTATTTTTCTAAATTTTGAAATAAGAGTCTCACTAAGTTGCTGAGGGTTTTGCTAAGTTGCTGACCACAAGTCTTAAACCTGTGATCCTCCTGTCTCAGCCTCCCAAGTACTGGGATTACAGGCACGCACCACCATGCCTGGCTTAGTTATAGCTTTTAAGAAAAAAGAAATTGAACTTGTTACATTTGTTTATTAAACAAGAAAAAGCATTTATGTCATTTGATGAGAATCAGACCCACTTTGGTGAAGACCTGGATTTTAGTCTTCATTCTGCCATCTGGCTTTGGCTTTTTTTATTTTTATTTATTTATTTGATGCTGGGATGGAACCCAGGGTCTCATGTGTGTGAGGCAAGTGCTAACCACTGAGATCTTTGCCAGCTACTCTTCTGAAAGAGAACTAATAGCTAGAATATACAAAGAGCTTAAAAAACTTAACACTAAAAAAAAATAAAAAATGGGCAATTGAACTGAATAGACATTTCTTGAAAGAAGAAATACAAATGGCCAATTAATATATGAAAATATTCTACATCATTAGCAATCAGGGAGATGCAAATCAAAACTACGCTGAGATTCCATCTAACTCAAGTTAGAATGGCAATCATCAAGAACACAAACAATAATAAGTGCTGGAGAGGATGCAGGGAAATAGGAACTCTTCTACACTATCATGGGATGGCAAACTAGTACAGCTGCTGGGGAGGCTTCTCAGAAGATTGGGAATGGAACCACCATATGACCCAGCTATACCTCTCCTGGGCATCTTTCCAAAGGAATTGAAGTCAAAATATTATAGCAATATATGCATATCCATGTCTATAGCAGCACAATTCACCATAGCCAAATTATGGAACCAGCCTAGGTGTCCATCCACAGATGAGTGGATCACAAAACTGGTATACAAACAATGGAATTTTACTCAACTAAAAAGAAGAACAAAGTTACGTGTATTGCAGGAAAATGGATGGAGCGTGAGAATATTATGCTAAGCAAGGTTAGCCAGTCTCAAAAAACAAATAGTTGTATGTTTTCTCTCATATGTGAAAGCTAGATAGAAATTGGGAAACGAGGGTAACCTCAGATAGAGGAGCAGAGACTCCAATGGAGTGATGGAGGGGGTTAGAGGAGGGAAAGGGGTGATATAGACTTAAGGAAGATAACAGTTGAAATAATGCTATGTACTTATATGAAATTACCAACACCAATCTCAAAGGCATGTATGGGGAAGGGGAGGGAGGAGGGTGGCACCGGGAGGGAAATGCACTTTGAGTTGTATACATGTATATTTCTCTCACTCTATACCTCAGTATAATTGCAATGCACCAATAAAAGAAAAATGAAGAAATACTAAAATTTTACTTAAAAATAAAACAACCCCTTCATGAGAACGGACTCAAAGTCCCTTGATCCCTTTAAAAGACACACCCAACGACCTCCTACTAGACTCCATTCTTAAAGGTCCTCAGCACCTCCAAGGCCCCCACTGGAGATCAAGTCTCCAACACATGAACCCTTTGGGAGATGTTCAAACCATAGCATACTGGCACACTGTCACTGAGGAGACCCATAACCATGTGATGGAATTTGCATATCAGGTAGAGGGAGGGAGGTTAGTAAGTTCTAACTGAGGCAAGTAAGATGCCATATGAATCTGTCGGGGCTCTCTAGAGAAGTAGAACCAACAGCTCATGCATATGCATGATTACGAGAGGGGATTCATTAGACTGATTTACACCACCAGATGCTGGATGGTCCCACAACAGCCATGCGCAGGCCAGAGGAACCAGCAGCTGCTCAGTCCAAGCAGCTGGAGCCTCAGAACGCGAGGGACCAGTGATGCGGCCCCAGCCCAGGACAGAGAGGCCTGGAGACTCCCTGGAGAATCGCTGGTGACAGTCCACGTTGGAAGAGGGAAGCAGTTGGAGTCCCATGTCCTTGGCGACGGCGGCAGCAATAGACGCACCCACTGGAGAAGAGTCCAGCTTGCCTTCACACGGCTTCTTCCTTCCTCCTTTTGCTCCATCCGGGTCCCCAGCCTATTGGACTATGTTGTCTGCATTTAGGGCGGGACTTGCCCCTCAATCTGCTGTTCTTCATGCCAGTCATCTCTGGAAACACCCTCATCAACACACCCATAAGTCTCTTAGTCTTAGGTGTTTCCTAGGATTGCCAATCCAGATTAACCATCACACAGTAATTTGCAAATAAGGGAAGTTGTTCAGGGTTAGTTACTGCTATGGGCGTCAGGAATCTAATGCTTCCCATTTTGTAATTTTGCAAAAACCTCAATTTTTCTTAGAAATATTTCCCATCTTCCGGCTGCATTGCTCTATCTTTTGTTTTACCTTTACTGTTCACATTAAGTCACCCCCAAGCAGGCAAAATACGCAGCTGCCTTCCTCAGTGTTAACACTTTTAAATATTTGTAGACTTTATCAGGTGCCCAGGGAGCCCCTCTCTACCACTACTGGCCTATCCTGCCAGGCCTTTTGATCTTAATGCACAAGTCGCTCCTTTGATCATTTTGGTACCTTGCTCTAGACCCTGTCAAGGATATCAACTTACTTCTCTAACAAACATTGCTCTCAGCATTCCAACTGTAGTCTTTGGAAAAATCAGATCACCGACAGAATATTCTTTACTGTTCCATGATGTAAATCCCTGCAGTATCTGGCCCAACACAAGGCTTTCTTTTTGACCATAACTAAAGGTCTTTCAAGATTATAGCTAAGAGCTGGGCACAGCGGCACACACCTGTAGTCCCAGTTACTCGGAAGACTGAGGCAGGAGACTCATTTAAACCCAGGAGTGGAGGCCAGCCTTGTCAACATAGTTAGACCCTGCTTGAAAAGAAAAAAAAATACAGTTAAATAAGTAGCCATTCCGGTTCCTCACAATAATCAAATGTGGGGTAGCTCTATTTGTGGGGTAACAGAAAGGGCCCTTTAAGCATTACCTTCCTCTGATTTGCTTACCTGAAGCTGGCTATTTCAATGGAAACAAATGCCATAGAATATGAGCCAGGCATGGTGGCGCACACCTGTAATCCCAGTACTTGGGAGGCTGCGACAGGAGGATTACAAATTCGAGGCCAGCCTCAGCAACTTAGCGAGACCCTCAGTGAAACAGGGGTGTCTCCTCTCTTAGGGTTCTTGTCCAGTAGATTTCGACGAATGAAGTCCAAGGACTAGTGAAGGGTATAGAAATATGAAAGTTTATTTTAAGTCAGGGAAAGATAGAGGACAAAGCAGCCCCCCCCAAGGGGAGGGTGTCCCAGAAAGAGAATCCTTGTAAACCTTCCTGAGGGTTTCTATCTGCCCTTTTACGATTGGACAGAATTGGGTTTTGGGGAACCAATGACTTTTGCACAGTTTTGATCCTTAATTTGAATGATTATCTGTGGGCCAATCAGGGACCCTGATTCCCTGGCGCCCACCAGTCTCTCGCCTTCCTGTTTCCCTCCCCCACCTCACAGAAGGCACACAGATGGCCTTTCTCCTTCCTGTCCCCAGGTCCTCTGCCCTGCGTCATCAGCAGCAACTTAGACCCTGTTTCAAAATAAAAAATAAAACGGGGCTGGGGGTACAGCTCAGAGGTAGAAAGACCCTAGATTCAATCCCCAGTATCAAGCAGTCAATCAATCAATCAATCAAAATATGGATACTATTGGGATCGTGTTATGAACTGAATGCTTGCATTCTCCAAAATCCACATGGTAAAAACTTAACCCCCAAGATGATGATATTTAGAGAGAGGGGGCCTTTGGCAGTTATTAGGTTTAGATAAGGTGGTGGGGGTGGGGCACCCGTGATGGGACACCCGGAGCTCGCTTCCTCTCTCTCCCTGTTAGCACGCAGCAAGATGGCGGCTGCCTGCCAACACATAAGTGGCCCTCACCAGGAATCAAACCTGTGCACACCTTGTTCCCGGGCTTCCCATCCCTCAGGACAATGGGAAAGGAATTTCTGTGGCTTAAGTCTCCCAGTCTCTGGGATTTTATGACACCACAAGCTGTCCAGCCCAGAGAGGACACAGTGATGTGAATTCTCACATAGAGCTAACCACAGTAGCTGTGCATATCATTCCTGCAACAAGCTTTTAATTGTGATGCTAGAATGAGAAAAGGAAGCACAGGGAGAGGAAAAGGGCCGGGGAAGGTTACAAGATGAGGAGGACGAAAACTGAAGAAAAAGACGGTGTAGCTCCTAATGTGGCCCGGAGCCAGCAGCCCTGCCCTCGGCGCCTTTCGGGACTAGATCTCCGCCTCCTATCAATTGCTGTTCATTCTTGGCATCTCATAGGAGGTTTGGCCCAGTACAGAGCCAAAAAATAAAAAAGAGTGGTTGAATAAATAAATGACTAATCTTTGTTAGGAATGATCTATTTCTCAAATCTGATGCCCTCGATTCTGTTGGATTAACACATATTCTCTTTTTTTCCCTAAGATACGCTTTATTTTGTAATACATCACCTTTCTTTTTCTACTCTGCACATTATATGGCATTTTTCTCCAATCTATTATTTTTACATTTCTCAATTTCATGAGAAAAATTTTCTGGCCTATCCAGTGCTGGTTTCCATCATTCAAAAAAGATAGATGGATGTTAGTCAGAATTGTGCTTGCTTAATCTAATGTGAATTAATATGTAAGGTATTATTAATACCTAGAGTATCATCTTCTTCAAGACTGAATTTCCTGTCCTCTGGAGCTCAGATGTTTTCTTTGTCAGCAGTGAGAGCACTGCATCTAATTGGCTGCGAAAAATACCCAGAGGACAGCAGAGACCTCTAGGGAATTTTCAGACAATGGACACAAGAGCTTTGTAGATTAAATCAACCTTCAAGTAAACTGGAAAGCTCTTGTTAGAGACCACAGAATCCAGACTTCTGCATATCTAACTTTCCAAAGTAGACCCTGCTGCTCAAGGCTGCTGTTGAAGTCTGTGCATGAGAGGAAGAGAAATTCCAGAAGGAATTTTCTAACGGGAAACTGTAAAGGAACAGATTTTTGTGAACGGATTCTTTTTATACTCATCTGCCATATGAGTTTAAAAAGAATCACTTGGTATAATCCCAGTATGTGGGAGGCTGAGACAGGAGGATCACAGGTTGGAGGCCAGCCTCGTAATTTAGAAAGACCTTGTTTCAAAATAAAAAACAGGGTGGAGCTCAGAGGTAGAATGCCCCTGTATTCAACCCTAGTAACACACACACACACACACACACACACACACACACACACACACACACCCCTCGCTGGGTTGTGCAAAGTTTTTGAAGTTTTTGATCTATTTTTCTTTCTTAGCATATTTATCCTACAATGTCACATATTATACCTGGAAAAGGAGACATTTCCAGCAGGAATTGGTCCTCGTTCTTAGAGTGCTAAGAACTGTCCTTCGCATGTACAATGTTGAGGAAAACAGCCAGGTGCGGTGGGTCATGCCTGTAATCCTATTTGGAAGGCTGAGTCAGGAGGATTGCAGGTTGGAGGGCAGTCTCAGCAATTTAGTGAGACTTTCAGCAACTTCGCCAGACCCTGTTTCAAAAATAAATAAATAAATAAATAAATAAATGGCTGTGGGTTCAGCTCAGAGGCAGAATGCCCCTGGTTCAATCTCCAGTACCAAAACAAACAAACAAAAAAGTTTAGGAAAAGATTTTTGTCTTGGTAACCTAGAGAACCACATGTTTAGTTAAAAAATATTTGCGAAGTAGTTCTTCATAAAATACTATATTTGTCACAGACAGTATAAGGCATAGCCCTGACCTTGAAGAAACTTTTACACCAACAAGAGACAGAATTGCACACAGATAGCAAGGATCTCTGTGCAGAGCGCTTGCAGGCAGAGAGAGGCCGGCCTGGCACAGGGGAGGCCGGGGTCCGGGCTGAAGGATGAGGCTAGGTCTACCAGGAGGCACTGTTTCCGTCTTGCACAAAGGGGACTTAATTCCCCCCTCCACCATGTGTTGCCAGGCAACCGCGCAGCCTGTGAAGCAGGCGGAGGGGAAGCCCATTAAGTTCACCCAGCAGAACGCTCATTTCCTTCTCCTTCCTCCGCGTGGACGGTTGTCTGCTCCGACCACTGATCAAACACGAGGTCTGCCGGCTCCCAGGGCTCTGCCTGAAGCCCGGGAAACAAAGGCTCAGACTGAAGTCATCGCGAGCAGGCGCTGCCCCATTTGCTCCAGAATGAGCGGGAGCCTGGGCGGACAGCAGGGAGGGAGGGGAAGGAAAGAAAGGGGGAAAGAAGTGGAAGGAAAAAAGGAAAGAAAGAAGAAAGGGAAAGGAAAAAAATGACGGGAGGAAAGAAGGATGGAAGAAAAAGAGAGTCGAAAGAGGAAGGAAGTAAGGCTCCTTCAAACCATAGATTCTGTATAGGAGAAAAAGGGAAAGGTCTTCCTTATCTTTTTTAAAAAAATTTAATTAAAATATTTCAAATATGCAAAGGTATGCAGGTGGACTTCTTCAAAATTTTAAATTTCTAAAACACTTCTAAGAGAGTGAAATCAAGCCATGGGTTGGGAGAAGAGATTCGCAATACGCAGCCCTGCCGTGGACTTCTCCAAAACTGAAGAATCCTACAGATAATAAGGAAAGGCAAACGGCCTGATTTTATTTTTTGTTTTTGTACTGGGAATTGAACCGAGGGCATTCTACCTCTGAGCTACACCCCCAGCCTTTTTTTTTTTTTAATTTTGAAACAGGGTCTCTCTAAGTTGCTAAGTGTCTTGGTAAGTTGCTGAGGCTGGCTTCAAACCTGTGATCTTCCTGTCTCAGCCTCCCAAGTACTGGGGTACAGGTGTGTACCACCTCACCCAGCAGCAACCTGAATTTTTGGGCAGGTGCGTGTGTGTGTGTGCTAGGGATTGAACCTAGTGGCATTCTACCTCTGATCTACACCCCCAGCCCTATTTTATTTTTTATTTGGAAACAGGGTCTTACTAAGTTGCTGAGAGCCTTGCTAAGTTGCCAAGGCTGGCCTTAAACCTGTGACCCTCCTGGCTCAGCCACCCAAGTATTGGGATTACAGGTATGCACCACCACAGGCAACAACCTGATTTTTTTTGGGGTGGGGATGTGTGTGCTGGGGATTGAGCCCAGGGGCATTTTACCTCTAAGCTATACCCCCAGCCCTATTTTATTTTTTATTTTTTACAAGGTCTGCGCTAAGTTGCTGAGGCTGGCTTGAAACCTGTGATCCTCCTGTCTCAGCCTCCCAAGTGCTAGGATTACAGGTGGGCCTCACTGCACCTGGCTAACAACCTGATTTTTACACTAAGCATTTCACAAAAGAGGAAGTAAATGCAGGCGCTACAGTTTGGACACGGAGCGTCCCCAGGGACTTGTGCTGGAGGCTTGGTCCCAGTGCAGCAATGCACAGAGGTGGCGATTTTAGGAAACAAGGGATTCGTGTTTGATGACATTATTGGGGGGTGGCCTGTGACTGCGGGCTGTGGGGCCTGGTTGGAGGAAGTGGTCACTGGAATGCGCTGGCTCTTTGTTCTCTCTCTGTTTCCCGGCTGCTGTGAGCTGAGCAGCTTTCCCTCCACCACACCCGTCTGTCATGTTGCTCTGCCTCACCTCAGGCCCTGAGCAGTGGAGTCGGACGACCTTGGACCGAGACCTCTGAAACACGAACCAAAATAAACCTTTCCTCCTTCAAGTTGTCTTCCTCGGGTATTTTGTCACAGTGATGAAAAGCTGACTAACATTATTATTCATAAGGAAAATGCGAATTGAGACACCATACATTCACCAAAATGGCTAAAAGCCATTTAAAATGACTGACAGTAAGCTGGTTGGGTGTCCCATGCCTGTATTCCCAGTACTTGGGAGGTTGAGACAGGAGGACTGCAAGTTCGAAGATGGTCTCAGCAATTAAGCAAGACTATTTCAAAAACAGAATATAAAATAGGGCTGGGGGTGTAGCTTGGTGGTAGAACACTCCTGGGTTCAATCCCCAGTACTACCTAAAACAAAATAAAATGAAGTAGCAAATGTTCACAGGATTGGAGCAACTGAAATTCTTATGTATTGCTGATTCTAATATATATGATACAACCACTTTAGAAACCTATTTGGCAGGTTTTTTTTTTTTTTTACTAAATTTAAGCCTATAACTACCCTAAGATAGACTTATTTATTTATTTTGTGGCACTGGGGATTGAACCCAGGGGCATTCTACCTCTGAGCTACATCTCAACCTTATTTTATTTTTTGAAACAGGGTCTCGCTAGCTTACTTAGAGCCTCACTATTGTTGAAGCTTTTCTTGAACCTGTGACCCTTCAGTCTCAGCCTCCCTAGTATTGGGATTGCGAGTTTGTGCCACCACACCCGGCTAGGATTTAGCAATTTTAGTTCTAGGATATGACCAAGAGAAACGAGCACATATATATTCAGAAATGAATATGTCTAGATATTTATAGACACTTTATGCATAACAGCCAAACGTGGGGAATAAATAAAACACTGACAATAGAATATCAGATAGCCGGCCATGGTGGTGCACGCCTGTAATCCCAGTACTTGGGAGGCTGAGACAGGAGAATCACAGGTTTAAGGCCAGCCTTGGCACCCAGTAAGACCCTCAGCAACTTAGCAAGGTCCTGTTTCAAAAAACAATAAATAAAAAGGGCTGGGGGTATAGAACAGAGGTAGAATGCCTCTGGATTCCATCCCCAGTACCACCAAAAAAAAAAAAAAAATAGGAGAACAGGGAGGGTTTTCAATTTTGGATTCATTTGCCAGGGAGCAACTGGGAAGACGATATTTCAGGAAGACTTGAAGGCGGTGGAGGATGAGGCTCACAGATATCTGGGGACTGGTCCCAGGCTGAGGAGGCAGCAGTGGAGGTGGTGGGGTGGTCGGTGGGTTCAAGGAACAGTGGCAAGGTTGGTGGACTAGTGAAGAGCGAACGGGGTGCCACTGAGGCCAGACAAGGAAAGGCGGGGCAGTCCATGGCAAGGAGGCTCCAGCCAGGGGCCACGGAGGCTTTCGAGCGATGGAGTGACATGATCTGACACATGTTTTAACATGATCATTCTGGATCCTGTGTTGAGAAGAGATTCCAGGCAGCGCAGAAGCAGGGAGACCAGGTACGAGGGCCGGGCAATAAATCCAGAGCAGAGAAGTGCGAAGTGGCCGGTAGCGTGGACTGCAGGGGAGAGTGTGAATTCCAGCAGTACTTCAAAAACGTGCACAGTGTCCATGTATACATCAGTAACATAGGACATCATTTTGTGCCTTTTGAAATTGACATATGCGGAATTCTACTCCCCTCGTCCTTTTGCACGTAGAGTGTCTTATCTGCTGCATGCTATCACACTCTCCTTTCGTGCTTTTTACAAGCACCTGTTGAGCGCCTGAGAGGAGTCAGGCATTGTCCAAGGTGCCAGGGCTTAAGGACAAAAGACACAGACACCTCTGCTACAGAAATCTTCACAGTTACTCGTTTCCATGGTGACGGACATTGAGGCGGGTTTCAGCTTTTTGCTATTACAAAAGGCTGCAATGGACGCCCACTGACCACATCTGACTCTAAGTGTGCAGATACGAAAGACCTAAGCCAGAAGTTAGATATTCCAACCATTCTAAAGTCGGTTTCTCAAGTGGTTGGGCCGATTGGTGCTCCATGAATTCTGATTCCCCTTCAGCTCCCAGACAATACTTGGCTTTAAATTTGGGCCTGCTAGTGGGTAGGAAATAATATTTTCTTAATTTTAGTTGCATTTCACTCACTCCTGGTGAGGCTCAGAGTCTTTTCAAGTGATTATTAACCATTTATATTTCTTTTTCTTCAAACTGCTCATACTTTGTCAATTTCCCCTTCAATTTAGCTTTTACTTATAAATTTGCTGAGTGTTATGTGCAAAGTTTGAATACTAATTCATGGTTGGTTACATATGTAGTTACTTACATATATAACTATATATAGCTGGGCGTGGTGGCGCAGGCTTGTAATCCCAGTACTTTGGGAGGCAGAGACCAGAGGATCCGGGTTCGCGGCCAGCCTCAGCTCTCTCTCTCTCTCTCTCTCTCTCTCTATCTCTCTCCTTAGTGAGACCCTCCGCAACTTCGTGAGACCCGGTTTCAAAATAAAGTATAAAAAATAGGGCCGGGGGCGTAGCACGGAGGTAGAACGCCCCTGCGTTCAATCCCCAGTACCGCAAAAAAAAAAAAAAACTATATATAACCAACCATAAATCAGTATTCAAAATTCTAGCAGGAGGACCTGAGCAAAGGCCGAGGAAGCAAGTTCCTCAGTGAGAGAGGGTGACAAAGGCTTATTGGCACCTTCCACTTCCAGTCTGGTCTCACCGTTATCAATGGACTTGAACAATGTGAAAATTGATAAAATATATTAAACAATTGCTTACCCAAGACTGTGAGCTCTGAGAGAAGGCAAACAAACAACGGGAGACTCACTCTCATCCTAGCTTTTCACCCGGAGGAACCTAAAACTATTGTTCTGAATGTGTTTGAGGATTTAAAGGAGAACATAAGCCGGGCGTGGTGGCGCACGCTTGTAATCCCAGTACTTTGGGAGGCGGAGACCGGAGGATCCGGGTTCACGGCCAGCCTCAGCTCGCTCTCTCTCTCTCTCTCTCCCTCTCTCTCCCTCTGTCTCTCTCTCTCTACTTAGTGAGGCCCTCCGCAACTTCGTGAGACCTGGTTTCAAAATAAAATATAAAAAATAGGTTAATATAGTATAAAATCCTTTTAAAAATCAAAAAAAAAAAATAGGGCCGGGGGTGTAGCGCGGAGGTAGAACGCCCCTGGGTTCAATCCCTGGTACCGCAAAATAAATAAATAAATAAATAAATAAATAAATGAGAACATACACATAATCAGAAGGGAATGTGACTGAGAGTTGAAAGTGTTATAATCTGAAAAGAAAAATCCATTGGGTGTAATTAACAGTGGATTAAATGATACAGAAGAAAAAATCCTGACATTGAAGCCAGCGATAGAGACTATCCACATCGATGCATAGAAAGAAGAAAGACTAAAAACAAATGAAGAGCAGTTTAGTGACATACAGGAAAATATCAAACAACTTATCATTTGAATGAGGGCAAGGCAGAAATAATGTATGTGTGAGTGTGTGTGTGTGTGTGTGTGTGTGTGTGTGTGTGTGTGTTACTGGGAATTGAATCCAGGGGCATTCTACTTCCAAGCTACACTCCCAGCCCTTTTTATTTTTTATTTTGAAACAGGGTCTTGCCAAATTGCTGAGGCTGGCCAAGAACCTGTGATCCTCCTGTCACAGCGTCTCAAGTACTGGGATTACAAGCATGTACCACCATGCCTGGCTCAGAAACAGGTTTTGAAGAAATAATAAGCAAAAAAAAATTTCGAAATCTGATGAACCTATAAACCTATATATTCAAGAAGCTCAACAGATTCCAAGCCGAAGAAAACACATCAAGGTGTGTGCTACTCATGTTACTGGAAACCAGTGACAAGAAGCCAGTTTTGACTGTGGCCAGGGATAAAAGAAGACATTTATGCAAAGGTGAAATTAAAAATTATCTGCACTTCTCATTAGAAACAACAAATGCCAGAAAAAGTGTGAACATAGACGTGTATAGGTCATGAAAACATCCTTCAAAGTAGAAGGCAAAACAGTCATTTTCAGACAAACTAAATCTGTTCAGAGTTTTCCCCAGTACACAGGTGCGATAAGAAATGTTAAAGGGAATGCCTCAGGCTGAAGTAAAATCATCCCAGAAATTCAAAACTTATGGAGGAAGCCAAGAGCACTAGGAATGGCAAATGTATTGGTCAACGTAAGACAATTTAAATAAGCGACGGCAATTTATTGTGGAGTTCCTAGCACATGTAGCAGTAAAATACTGCAGTAGTAAAAAGAATGAAATGAAGGAGCTTGTTGTGGTGGCACGCGCCTATGATTCCAGGACTTGGGAGGCTGAGGCAAGAGGATCGCAGGTTCAAGGCCAGCCTCAGCAACTTAGCGAGGCCTTCAGCAACCAAGTAAGACCCTGTTTCAAAATAAAAAAACAAACAGGGCTGGAGTGTAGCTCAGAGATAGAATGCCCCTTGGGTTAAATGCCACAAAAAGGAAATTCTACGAAAGAAAGAAAGGAAGGGAGGGAGGGAGGGAGAGAGGGAGGGAGGGAGGGAAAAGAAAACCAAGGTAGTTATATTTTAGTATGGGACAAAATAACCTTTATGATAAGAACTATTAAGGGAGACAGTCATTTCACAATGATTTTTTTTTTTTTTGCGGTACCGGGGATTGAACCCAGGGGCGTTCTACCTTCATGCTACACCCCTGGCCCTATTTTTTATACTTTATTTTGAAACCGGGTCTCACGAAGTTGCAGAGGGCCTCACTAAGTAGAGAGAGAGAGAGAGAGAGAGAGAGAGAGAGCTGAGGCTGGCCGTGAACCCGGATCCTCCAGTCTCCGCCTCCCAAAGTACTGGGATTACAAGCATGCGCCACCACGCCCAGCTCACAATGATTTTTAAAATGTTTTAATTGGTGCGTTATGATTACACGTCATAGTGTGATTCGTTGCTGTATTTGTACATGCGCATAACCGCACTGACCAGTTTCATCCTCTAGTCCCTTCCCTCCCCCGTCTCCTTCCTCTGCTCGGCTGGCTCCCCTTCTATTTTCATGCGACCCCCTCACCTTTCTCTCCAGCTTCCACATATAAGAGAAGACATACAACTTTTGACTTTTCTGAGTATGGCTCATTTCACTTAATGTGCTGCTCTCCGGTTCCATCCATTTCCCTGCAAATGACCTAATTTCATTCTTCTTTAGGGCTGAATAAAGCTCCACTCTGTAGATACACCACGTTTCCCTTATCAGTCACCTGCTGACGACACCTAGGCTGGTTCTGTAACTCGACTGTTGTAATCACTTAGTTTTAAAACACATGAAGCAAATACTGATGGAGAAGAATAAATAAAGAAATCAGGAATTTTAATCAGAGACTTCAACATTTCTCTCTCGGTAATTTGTAAAGCAAACTCACAAAATGTCAGCAATATTGAACAACACTGCCGACTAACTCAACATAATTGACATTTATAAAATGCCACGTTGGGCACCTTCCCAGTGCTCATGTTTTCAAATGAATATGAAATATTCACTGAAATTGGCCCTTTGCTGGGCCATAGAAAAAGTCTAAAATTTAAAAGTTTGGAATACTACTGAGTATTTTCTCTGACCATAAGCCAGGCGTGGTGGCATATGCTTGTAGTCCCAGTACTTGGGAGGCTGAGACTGGAAGATCGGGGTTCGCGGCCAGCCTCAGCTACTTAGTGAGTCCGTCCACAACTTAGTGAGACCCTGTTTCAAAATAAAGAATTAAAAAAATAGGGCTGGGGGTGTAGCTCGGAGGTAGAATGCCCCTGGGTTCAATCCCCAGCACCTCAAAAAATGCAATTAAATTAAAAATCAATAACAAAAAGATTACTGGAAAATCCTTGAGTATTTGGAAATTAAATAAAACACTTCTAGCCAGGTGCTGTGGGACATGCTTGTAATCCCAGTACTTGGGAGGCTGAGACAGGAGGATCATAGGTGTGCAGCCAGCCTCAGCAACTTAGAGTGTGGCCCTCTCCAACTTAGTGAGACCTTGTTCAAAATAAATAATAAAATAGGGCTGGGAGTGTAGCTCAGAGGTAGAAAGCCCCTGGGTTCCATCCCCAGTACCACAAAACAAAACAAACAAAAAACCAAACCAAAACAAAAAATCCCCAATAATACCCTTCTAAATCACCTATGACATAAAGAATAAATCACAATAGAAATGAGAAACTCTTTTGAGCTAACTGGTAATGAAGGCACAATGTATAATAACTTACATGGTATGGCTCAAGTTCTATTTAGAGGTAAATATACAGCTTTGAATACGTGTGTGTGCGCGCGCGTGCTAAGTATTGAACTTGGGGCATTCTATCTCCAAGCTACACCCCCATCTCTTTTTATTTTGAATCAGGGTCTCGGTAGTTGCTGAAAGTCTCGCTTGCCGAGGCTGGTCTCACACTTGAGATTTTCCTGCCTTAGCCTGGGATTATAGGTGTGTGCCTCCATGCCCAACTTTTTTTTTTTTTTGCGGTACCAGGGATTGAACCCAGGGGCGTTCTACCTCCACGCTACACCCCCGGCCCTATTTTTTTATACTTTATTTTGAAACTGGGTCTCATGAAGTTGTGGAGGCCTCACTAGGTAGAGAGAGAGAGAGACAGAGACAGGTAGAGAGAGAGAGAGAGAGAGAGCTGAGGCTGGCCACGAACCTGGATCCTCTGGTCTCTGCCTCCCAAAGTACTGGGATTACAAGCATGCACCACCACGCCGGGCCCTCCATGCCCAACTTTAGCTTTAAAGACTTACATTAGAAAAGAAGAAAGATCTAGAATTAATGATCTAAGTCAATAAGATTGCCAAAGCTCAGGAAATAATACTGACAAACAATAAATGGAATGGCATCAAATTAAAAAACTTCTGCATAGCAAAGGAAACAATCCAGAGTCTAAAGAGAGAACCACAGCACGGAGGGAAATCTTTACCAGCTACTTCTTTGATAGAGGACTAATACCTAGAATACACGAAGAACATAAACCACTTAGCACTAAAATACTGTAGTGATACGCGCATGTCCGTGTTTATAGCAACACAATTCCCAACAGCTGAATGATGGAACCAACCTAGGTGTCCATCACAAATGAGCAGATAGAGAAAATGTGGTTTATACATGCAGTGGAACTTAAATCAGCCACACACTTTTTTTAGAACACCTTGAGATTTATAGAAAAATTGTGAAGATATTAAAGTGAGATCCCATATACCCCATGCTCAGTTTCCCTGATTATTAACATCCTACGTTATAACGAGGTAATGACGGAGTCGTGTGCTGGCAGGAGCTCACTAATTAAACATGTCTTGAAGCCCAGGCATCTGTCTTGTGGATGCTGCCAACCCGAGAGCTCTGTTGCTGGTTTATGTCTTGCTGGGAGTTCACAGGGGCAGTTTGTCTGTCTAGAAGCAACCAGGTGAGGAATTGGCAGTCTAGTGGAGTCACTGAACGGCACTGTTAGGAGAGACTTCAGGGACACACCAGAGCTCCTGAGTAACACACACGGCTTACTAGAGAGGATTTCCATCTGGTATGAAAATGTGAGTCAGTATAAAGAAGGTAAAGAGAGTTTGTGGCATTTTATTGACGGGAGAGGTATATTTGTGTGTTTGGTGATGTAAGTCTGTGGTTTCATGTTTTATCTTATTTTATTATTATTGTTTTTTGGCACTGGGGTTTGAACCCAGAGGTTTTTACTTCCAAGCTACACCTCCAGCCCTATTTTTATTTATTTATTTATTTTGAAACAGGATCTCACTAAACTGCTGAAGGTCTTTCTAAATTGCCGAAGCTGGCCTTGAACCTGCCATCCTCCCGTCTTAGCCTCCCAAGTGTTGAGGGTATAGGCGTCCCAGATGGTGCTTTAAATGAATTGAACTATCATCAGTGTTGAAAAGAAAAACATACATGTTTCTACAAGCATTCAATGAAAACAGAATGTAGACTCACTTTGGCCAGTCACGATGCCGGAGGTCAGGGCTGGCAGGCCTGTAGAGAACTCAGCTGCCGTGGTTTCCTTGACGGTCTCCCAGACCTGGGGTTTCAGGAGCAACATTACAGCCAGTTCTTCCTGGTGCCTCAGATACGCTGAACGCTGGAGGCAGTGATATCGTAAAAGATCGTAGTATATCCAGGTTTCCAGAGCAATGGAATTAGCTTTATAGTAACTGTTTAAATGGGCAAGAAGCTCAACCTACCACCAAACTCCGTAACAGGGATAATTCTACGAAATTTTGACATAGACAATGGTATGTGGAGTGGGAAATAATAGTCCTTAGAAACTCAGAAAAAGAATGGCTCTGATGCTGGGTGTGATGGCGCACGCCTGTAATCTCAGTGACTCTGGAAGCTGAAGTAGGAGGATTCCAAGTTCAAGACCAGCCTGGCTGACTTAGTGAGATTTTGTCTCAAAATAAAAAAATAGAAAGGGCTGAGGGTGTAGCTCAGTGGTGGAGCACCTCTGGTTTCAATTCGCTATACCAAAAAAGAAAATGGCTTTCATGTTTGCTCTTGTGCACTTCTATGAACTTTAGTATCCTTATCTAAGATGATTATCACCATCATCATCATCACCACCATCATCATCATTACCACCACCACCACCATCATCATCACCACCACCACCAACATCATCATCATCACCACCCCTATCATCATCATCATCATCACCACCAACATCATCATCATCACCATCACCATCATCATTACCACCACCACCATCATCATCATCACCATCATCATCATCATCACCACCACCACCACCACCACCATCATCATCATCACCATACCTGTCTTTGCCATCTCAGTTCTGGTCTCCAATGAGTTAAATTGTAAGAAAGTGCTTGGAAGCTGTTAAGTACTCACCTAGTGTGGTGGTGCACACCTGTAATCCCAGTACTTGGGAGGCTAAGACAGAAGGATTGCAGGTTCAAGGTCAGGCTCAGTAACTTAGCAAGACCTTGTTTCAAAAAAAAAATTAAAAGGGCTGGGGATGTAGCTTGGAGGTAGAATACCCCTGCCTTCAATCCCCAGTAACACACACACACACAAACACACACACACACAGCCCCCAAAACACAAAAAAACAACATAATGATATTGTAGAGGTCACTACAATATTAGTAAAGCACCTACATACTAAGCAAAGTTAACTCATCCGAATTTTGATTATGAAAACTCATTTTGATTATGCAAACCGAGTGGATTTCTCTTTTTTTTTTTGGTACTGGGGATTGGACCCAGGGGCATTCTACTTCCGAGCTACACCCCCAGACCTATTTTATATTCTTTATTTTGAAACAGGGTCTCACTAAGTTGCAGAGTGCCTCACTAAGTAGCTGAGACTGGCCGAGAACCTGCGATCCTCCTGTCTCAGCCTCCCAAGTGCTGGGATTACAAGCGTGCGCCACCACGCCCTACTGGATTTCTCTCTATTTGAGCATTTTAATATGAACGTGGCAAAATGAGAAACACAAAACTCCCCGGGACAGTCCCTGTCCAGGGACTTGACTCGCCGGCCTCCCAGTGCCATCAGCAGCCCGCAGCCCCGTCACGCAGAATGAATCCCTGGCTGTGGAAGTGGTGCATATGCAGGTTTCCTAAGGACAGAGTTTTGTTCTGAGGAAATATACCAGGCCAGTTTTCCCAGAGGAATGCTTCTTCAAGCCTTGGCAACTTAGTGAGACCCTATTTCAAAAGAGAAAATGCAGAAAGCTGGAGTGTAGCTCAGTGGTAGAAAGCCCCTAGGTTCCACCCCCAGTGCTGCACAAGCACAAATAACTTTTCTTTATCTGTGGGGGAGCAGAGCAATGGGCTGTTACCTGCAGCTCTCACCCAGGTCCTTGCCCTAGGACGGATTACCCAGAACACCTCTTTGCCACCAGCAGGAGGAAAGAGATGCTAAAAGTGCAGAAGCCTGGAATTGAAATCAACTTGCATTCATGTTTGATCTGATGCCCTCATCCTCTGTTTAGTACATATTTAAATTGATCTGCTCTATTCCTAGATATTTCTTGCACATGAATGGGATTTTAATCCCATTATTCTCTGTTGGCAGAATGGTTCTAGAGATTGCCTGTGACAGGTCATTCTTAAAAACCCCAAGGAAGCCGGGTGTGGTGGCACATGCCTGTAATCCCAGCACTTGGGAGGCTGAGACAGGAGGATCGCAGGTTCAAGGCCAGCCTCAGTAATTTAGCAAGACTGCTCAGCAATTTAGGGAGACCCTGTTTCAAAATAAAAAGTAGAAAGGGCTGGAGGTAAAAAGTTCACAGGTAGAAAGCCTCTGGGTTCAATTCTAGCAAAACGCACACACACACACACACACACACACAGAAGAGAAGAATGTGCTTAGTAGTTAAAAAAATCACAAACTAGCTTTAAACTAAATGATTACAAAATAAACCTGTACATCAAAGAGATGGAAAGGATTAAACATTAAATTAACTAAGCGAACCAGGCATGGTGGCGCACACCTGTAATCCCAGTACTTGGGAGGCTGAGACAGGAGGATGGCAGGTTCGGCCAGCCTCAGCAACTTAGCGAGACCCTCAGTAACTTAGTGAGACCCTGTTTAAAAAAACAAAATAGGGCTGGAGGTATAGCTTGGAGGTAGAATGCCCCTGGGTTCAATCCCTATTACCACAAAAATAAAGAAAGAAAGAACTAAGTGTGCAGTAAAAGAGAATTTCAGGAACCCTGACCCATGCTTAGCTTTGATGAAAATGAGGATTACCACTACTGGCTCAAGTCAAGCCTCCAGCAGGTTCTACACTGTTTGCAACACGATTTCATTCCAACCCACGCTCCCCGAACCCTTCCCTTCTTCTGAGCCAAGTGGAAATGTCCTGAACCACCTTGAACAACTCTGAAGGAACTTTCCAGAAATTCTCAGTGAAATAAGACACTGAATACTAGAGCTTTCCTGTAAGATACTTGATAACCTTTGCGTGGCCCTTATCTTTGAAAGGGAACAATGATGGACGTCTCCATTGAAGACTGGAAGGCGGAGAGCTCTAGGGGCTGGGGCTGGCGAGGGGCTGGGAGGGGGAAGGGGGCCTGAGGAAGGAAACAGATCAAACAATGTTTTGTCCAGATATGCAGTTATGAATTCCCATCTTACTAATATTTATGGGTAGGGGTGGGAGCGGGCTGGGAGCCGGAGGGAGACAAGTGCTGGGCGCACGTGTATTTGTATCACTTTGAACCTCACTATGGTAGATGATTACAATTAATAAACTCTATTAAAAAAATAATGGACTGCATGAAGAGAAATGTCTGGTTTTAAAGTTCTTCACTTGCGATGGCTGCTGTGTAGAAGCACGCACACACACCACACATGCACACTGAAGTGCTCTAAGTCACGTTGTGCTATGATGAGTCCATGGAACCTTCTGGAACAGGTCTCAGCCTTAACAGACTTTTCACTTTACAGATGAGATAACCAAGTCCTAGAGGGGTTAAACTCTTCCCCTAGTTGCCCAGTTAGTCTTCAAAGGACTGAGATGTCCTTACCAGTCAAAGAGGCTCTGGAAGGCAGGACTAACTCCTCTGCAGGAATCAGCGAGTCTCTGGGGTAAGGGAGGGCTCTCCGTGTCTTTTGTCCTCTTCTGTCTCTCCTGTTGGCTTCCAAGCAGGGAGCAACCAAAACAAAATCGCTTCAGGGTTTGAAAGAGTCTCCTGGACCTCCGGGGAACTTCAAAAGACACCACAGATGGCCACAGCACTAATGAATGCTAATGGACAGGACTTTAACTGATTAAATCAGCCACTCTGGTCTGGCCCTGCAGGGATTATAGAAAGGCTTTTAGAGAGACAATAACTTTTATCTTCCCTCTGCACTGAGCTTTCCACAAACCAGTAAGTGACTCTCAGAGAGAGAGAGAGAGGGAGGGAGAGACAGGAGTGAGCTGACCTTGTGCCTTAGAGGCAGGGTCTCCCCACTGGCCCAACTTAGGTTAGATTCATTCAGTTAGAGTTTATCCCGAGGCTTTGCAGGTAACACTCCTGACGCATTTAATACAGTGCCCGGTGCTTTCAAGGGTCAGGTGTGATGGCATGAACCCGTAATGCCAGTGGCTGGGGAGGCTTAGGCAGGGGGATCGCAAGTTCAAAGCCAGTTTGGGATCCTTAGCAAGACTCTGTCTCAAGATAAAATAAACAGGACTGGGAGTGTAGCTCGGATGATAGTGCGCCCCTGGGGTTCAGTCCCCAGTGCACTATTGATTCTTATTTTCAGACCCAAACACTTGTGGAATTCTGAGGATTCTTCTCTAGATGTCTCTGGAACCCATACCTTCCTTCCTACTGAGGCAGGGCAGAGGACCAGGGATCAGGAGGGCTCCAGGAGATCAGGGCCCACCAGCCCACAAGATAACAATTCAAATGAAGGATTGAAATTGGTCAAAAGACATTGGTTCCCCAAAACCCAGTTCTGACCAATCATAAAAGAGCAGGTGGGGAGCCTCAGTAAGGTCTAAAAGCCTACTTCCCAAGAGCTTCAGTAGTTACTCTCTTTTGGGGACCCCTCCCCCATGAGGGGGGAGCTGTTTTTTTCTTCTATCTTTCCCTGACTTAAAATAAACTTTCATATTTCTATAGCCTTTGTTAA
>PVJS01004017.1:44925-71781 GCA_004027185.1 Glis glis
TCTATCTTTCCCTGACTTAAAATAAACTTTCATATTTCTATAGCATTTGTTAATCTGGGCGTGCTGGCGCACGCTTGTAATCCCAGCACTTTGGTAGTCAGATACCGGAGGATCCAGGTTCGCGGCCAGCCTCAGCTCTCTCTCTCTCTCTCTCTCTCTCTCTCCCTGTCTCTCTCTCTCTCTCTCCCTAGTGAGGCCCTCCGCAACTTCCTGAGACCCGGTTTCAAAATAAAGTATAAAAAATAGGGCCGGGGGCGTAGCGCGTAGGTAGAACGCCCCTGCGTTCAATCCCCGGTACCGCAAAAAAAAAAAAAAAAAAAATGGTGTCTATAGCCTTTGTTAGTCCTTGGACTTCATTCGTTGAAATCCACTGAACAGGAACCCTTTAAGAGGAGACACCCCCATTTCATTGCTCTCTGGCTGTGGGGTTCTCTCTCTCCCACCCTCACCAATGGTACGCATTGGTTAGATGTTAATGGCAAGCTGGGTGTGGCGGTGAACCCCTATAATCCAGTACTTGGGACACTGACACGGGATTGCAGGTTGGAGGCCAGCCTCAGCAGCTTAGCAAGACCCTGTTTTAAAATAAAAAATAAAAATAAATAAAAAGAGTTGGGGGTGTAGCTCAGAGGTAGGATGCCCCTGGGTTCAATCCCCAGTACAGAAAAAAAAAGGTTAATGGCAGCTCCCTGACCTGCTGGGTTCCTTCCTCTTCCCAGGTGGCTCTGGCAAGGCGGTCCCCTGCCTGCAATGTCCCCCGTGTCTCTTTTAGCTGATGCAAATGATATCATCTTCATGCAGCATGGATCCGCCCTTTTTTCTGATTCTCATTATTTCTACTCTCTCACCCTACAGTGGGCCAGAGAAATTTCTCCTTTTCTGTGTTTCCAGGCCACTTTGTTGACAAACAAGAGATAGTCCTTCCTCATTTGCATTTAAATAAACCTATGCTCTTGATCTTTTGCATTTTCTAGACAACAAACTTCTTGAGTGCTAAGGAGCTTTTCACTTTTTATTCCTACCTGGGGCTCATCTTCGTGGCTTGTGTTTGGTCTATACTTCAATAAATATTTACTGAATAATGTGAATAATATGATAAGTGATATGTGGGCTCTGATATCATCTGGATCATCCATTTGATAAACTTAATGGGGCGATTAGAAAAATTTGCACAAGCAGAATCAGTAGGGAAAATGATAGAGCACACATCACATCAAACACTAACATTTTTAGTGTGCTATTGGAATATATCAAGATCAAAATGTTTCCTAAGGTAAGTCCATGTGTCCATATAAGACATGCTCTTCAGTACAAGTTTATAGGATTATATACAAGCCTATATTCACACTGTGGGTAAATATAAAATTGCATTTATGGAGCACATGAAGTCGGCCTTTGATATTTTCAGGTTTTGCGTCCTCAGATTCAACTAATCAAAGACAAAAATATATATATATTTTTAAAGCCAAGTGTGGTGGCACACACCTGTAATCCCAGTACTTGGGAGGCTGAGACAGGAGGATTGCAGGTTCAAGACTAGCCTCAGCTACTTAGACCCTGTTTCAAAATAAAATTAAAAAAGGGCCGGGGTGTAGCTCACAGGGAGAATGTTTTTAGGTTCAATCCTCAATACAAAACAAAACAAAACAAAACAAAATAGAACAACAACAAAAAAAAAACTGTGCTGAGCATGTATAGAGTTTTTTCCTTGTCTTTATTCCCTAAACAAGACATTATAACAACAAGTTACATAGTGTTTATGCTTTTTTAGATGATTTAGATGATCTTAAGTATATAGGTGTATGTGTGTAGGTTCTATGCAAATACTGTATCATTTCATTTAAAGCATTCAAGGATTTGGGTTTCCTCTAGGGGGTCCTGGAGCCAACCCTCTCAGATACCAAGGGAGGGCTATAAAGTCTGTATTTAGTCAGAATTAGGTTAGAGGAAGTGACTTTGGAGTTGAAGCTGAGCTGGAGACCCCAACCCTAGCCGAGCAGAGTGGAGGGAAGCCAGGGAGCCCCGGAGTCTCAGGGCCGGGCAGGGAGGCAGGCCAGGACACTTTTCAGGCCCCAGTATGGCTCTGCAAAGACTGGTTGGTGGGAACGGAGGAAGGTTGAGTGAGTTCCTTGACAGACAGGAAGGACATCTGCTCCTCATCACAGAGATAGCCGGCTGCCCAAGAGTGGACGGCATGTTTCCTTCCAACTTCTATCTCCATAGCCGTGTACGAGAGAGAGAGAGAGAGAGAGAGAGAGAGAGAGAGAGTGTGTGTGTGTGTGTGTGTGTGTGTGTGTGTGTCCAGCTGTAGCCCTGTCACAGGGCATTCTCAGAAGCTAAGGGCCACCTTCAACCTGAGGTTTCTCCCGGATCTGAATTAGCCTTAATTAGGATTGAATTAGCCCTTAGGAATCAGTGTCTGGAGAACGAAGCACTGGAAGGCAGAACACTTGGATTTAAATTCTGGCTCTACCAGAATTCTGGTAAATTCTGGGTTTAAATTCTGCTCTGCCCTTAGTAGATTTTTTATTGAAGTTTGTAAAAGTCCTGGACCCAGTGCTTGGCATGGAGGATAAGAATGAAATCAGAGTCTAGTTTATTCTTTTTCTCTGGTGCTTACAGCTTATTAGATTCCCCCCACACCCAGTCTTGTCAGGTAATAAAAATAGTGCATGCCCAGGAAATAAGGGGGCATGGAACAGTTAGGAAATTTGAATGAGATCATATGGAGTATAACCCAAAAGATGTTAAGCTGTTCAACGTTCATTGATCATTTTTATATACAAAGAGCTTTGCATTTTGAACGGATTTGGTTTATTTTACACAAACCATACCATAGTCCAATATTTCTGTTTTTAAATAATAAAAATAGTAAATAGTAAATATGCTTTTGATTGATTTGAATCGCACTGGATCTCATCTCTGAAAGCAGACAGAGGTATAGAATGGAGATACAGAAGCCCAATGTTCTAGTTACCTTTTTCATTACCATCACTGAAATACCTGACAAGCACAACTTAGAAGAAGAAAGGTTTACTTGGGACTCATGGTTTCAGAGGTCAGTCCATGATCAGCTGGCTCCAAGGCAAGAACCTCAGCAGTTGGGCCTCAGGAGGAAAAGCCACTCTCAGCTCAATGGGGGCAGGGGCACAGAGAGCAACAGGAAGTGACCAGGGACCTAGAAAGTCCCCAAGGCTGTGCCCCCAGGGACCCACCTCCTCCAGCCATGCCTCACCTCTGAACCTTGCTGCATCCGGGACATGCTTTCAACACATGAGCTCCCGCAGGGACGTTTCAAACTGAAACCATAACACCCGGCAAACAGGTCCATTGGATCTGGAGACTGATGTAATCCCGAGCCCACCAGCTGCAGTGAGAAGAAGGGCGTGGAGCTCAGGGACTCAAGTCACCAACAACTTGCTTCTCTAGGGTGGGTCTAGAGTCAACTTCAAGGACCTGGGGAAAACAAAGGGAACAAGACAAGGGGTGATCAATAGGAAATTGGGGGCTGTCCAAATGGTTAAAATGGATCAACTTTATGTCAACCAGATGTATTGAATTGGCAAAGGAGATGGCCTGGGGAGAGAGTAATCATTCTGGAAGGGGCATAAACTGAGATTTTACCATTGCTTCTTCCAAAAGCAATGTCCCCGTGCAGCATGGGTACCCAACCTAAGATGCCCTAGTGACTTTTCTGTGAACAGGACTTCTATAATATGGTTTTTGCACCACCTGCTGGCAAAGAATTGTGATCCTACCTCTCAGTAAAGGAAAGTTGAGTGTTTCAACTTCTGGTAAGCAAGGAATAGAGGCCAAAATCGCCTCATTTATGGGGAACACGCAGCTACTACTGGTATACAGTGTCCGACTTCTTCTTACCACCTTGTTAACACATTTTTTTTTCCTTTGGCAGTACTAGGGATTGAGCCCAGGGGCATTCTACCTCCGAGCTACACCCCCACCCTATTTTTTTATTCTTTATTTTTGAAACAGGGTCTCACTAAGTTGCAGAGGGCCTCACTAAGTAGCTGAGGCTGGCTGCGAACCTGCGATCCTCCTGTGTCAGCCTCTCAAGTACTGGGATTACAAGTGTGTGCCACCACGCCCGGCTTTGTTAACACATTTTAAATGGCACCAAGTGATGTGCACAGGTGCTTTCTTTCTGAAAGTGTCATAATAATGTGAGAAGATTATGCTATGTTAATAATATGAGAAGATTATGTTAGTGGTAAAGAGAACATTATGTTCCATGATTAAAAGAGACAGTCCATCTAGTGCGCCTGTGTAATTTATAGACTCTTTATTTTATTATTGGAAAGCATTTCTAGGTTACCTTCATTTAAAAATGCTGAAGCAACATTATTTATATATTTGTTTTTTATTATTGCCAAAGAATCATTTAGATTTTCATAACCAAGCAATACTTCTGGAACAATCAAAGACTCTTCTTTGAGTCTTTTATTTTGTTTTGGTACTGGGGATTGAACCCAAGGGCATTCTACCTCTGAGCTACATCCCAACTCCTTTTGACTTTTTATTTTGAAACAGGGTCTCACTAAGTTGCGGTGGCCGGCCTCAAACCTGCAATCCTTCTGTTTCCGTCTCCCAAGTACTGGGATTATACGCATGCACCATTGCGTCTTTGAAGTAGCTTTTCTGGGTGAGATTTCAGAGGTCATATTGAGATACCTTTATTGTGATCATTTTGGATCTGGAAGGAAGTTGGCTTTTCCTTTCTATCTATCAGGATGAAAAACCTGAGCTAAATTCACAGGGGGTCAAATAGACTAAAGACTTCACCCCAAATTATTTCAGATTCAACCCATCTCCACCATGGTTCTTTACTATTCTATAGCTTGAAACCCAGGTTGGGGGGTGAAGATGTAAGTGGGGCTATAGAGGTCCCTGGGGTTCAAAACAAGGGCATTCTTCTTTCCCCTTCTCCAGACACAAATTTGATTTTATATCATCTCAGTCAACATTCTCACTGCTGTAATCCAAAACAACTGACCACACAACTTAGAGGAAGGGAGATTTATTTGCTCACAGTTTTTTGAAGACTCTGGGTTCAGTCCATGTGAGGCCAGGTCTGTGGAGCTCAGGGCATGGCATCAGGAAATGGAGAGAGAGAGAGAGAGAGACAGAGAGAGAGAGAGAGAGAGAGAGAGAACAAGGCTTTACTTTCACATCACGGAGGCTGGAAGCAAGAGAGAGCAAGCAAGGAGATCAGGGACCATATATAATCCCCAAGGCCACAACCCCAGGGACCCAGCTTCTCCAGCCACCCCCTACCTGCCTAGGTTACCACCTAGAGAAATCCATTACAATGAATTTATCTACTGATGAGATTACAACCCTCATGACTTAACTATATCAACCCTGAGCTCTTCAGGGGATATTTGATATCTGACCATAACATTCTATCCCTGACCCCTGAAGAGCACATGCCCAGTTCAGAATAGAAAATACATTTGGTCCATCTTTAAGAGTACCCAAAGTCTTAACAGTTCCAGGATAGCTCAAAAGTCCCGATGTCCAAAGTCTCCTTTGAGACTCAAGATAAACTCTTGGCTGGGAGTACCTGCAAAATAAAAATAAAAATAAAAATAAAAATAATAAAAATACAAATAATAAAAATAAAAATAAAAATAATAAAAATAAAAATAAAGATAAAAGCAAGTTACATGCATCCAATGCACAATGGTACAGAGTAAACATTTGCACCCCAAAAGGGAGGAAAAGGACAATAGAAAGAAGGAATGGGACCAAAACAGGATCAGAATCCAGCAGGGAAAGCATTTAATCCTGTAGCTCTGTTTCTGGCCTCCAGGGCACATGGTGGTGAGATGGGATCTCTAAGGGGCCCTGGCAGCCCCGCGCTCCTGTGGCCTGGTTGATTGCAGTGGGCGGCGTACTCGCTCTTCCAGCCTGGCTCTATGGCTAGCGACTTGAAGCCTTTCCTTGCGGTCATTCCACATTTCTGGTGTCTCTAAATCTCTGGGTTTTTTTCTTGCAGTCTTGGCTTCACCCTCACAGCTTCACAAATTGCCCCGTTTGGGCCTGCTTGCAGGGATTTCGACCCTGCCACATGTTTCCTGGCTTCCCAGGCTTTCCTTTGAAATCTGGTGGGAAGCTTCCATGGCCCCCTTTTTTCTAACAAAGCCAACATTATGTGAATGCTGAGATCGACCACCAGCAGGAAAGGTAGTCGCGCCCTCTTTCATCATTGCTGCTGTGCCCTTTCAATCACAGCCATGGGGCCCGCCTCCATCATGTCCTTGGCTGAGCTCATACGCATGATGGGGGGCACTGGGCCTGCCTCCATCAACACCACAGGGAAGGAATCTGAGTGCCTGTCTTCAAAATGGCCACCTTTGTTTCCATGGTTACAAACTGCCCTGACCTCATTCCGTTCTTTGTCTCTCATGAAAGAATTTGACCTCCCTTCAGCCATCTTACTTTCTTTCACAGAACCATCTCTTTGGGCCCCAGATTTACATATCTTTCTGGCAAAACTGCAAATCTATAAAGTCTCTCTGCTTTACTTTCAGTTCCCGAAATTCAATGTACACTTCGCCGAATGGGGACATCAATATTCATAATGCGGCTTAGATATTTTGCTGTTTTGAGGTTTCCTCTGCCAGTTTAATCAGCCCATCATCTTTAAATTCGGCCTCACACAAGTTTCAGGACATGGGTAAAATGCCAATAACACGAATCCTCTTTGCCCTCCAAAATCTGCTGAGCACAGTTCTAGGCGGATTCTGGCCCTTCAAACTTCCTCTCACAAGGCAGTTCCAAAGACTCAACAAAACACATAGTCAGACTTAGACATAGCAGCGATAACCCCACTTCTCTTTTACCAGTTTCTGTCTCGGTCGACATTATCACTGCTATAATGCAAAATGACAGACCATACAACTTAGAGGAAGGAAGATTTCTATGCTCGTGGTGTTTTGGAGATTCCGGGTCAGTCCATGTGAGGCCTGGGTTCATGAAGCTTAGGGCATGGTGGTGGGAAACGTAAAAAGAGAGAGCAAAAGGCTTCACTCTCACATCACGGAGGCCAGAAGCAAGAGAGATCAAGCAAGGGGATCAGGGACTATATATAATCCCCACGGCCACACCCTCAGCGATCCACCTTCTCCAGCCTCCCTCTACCTGCTTACGTTACCACCCAGATAAATCCACTATATGAGATTACAGCCCTCATTACTTAACTAAATCAACCCTGAGCTCTTCAGGGGACTCTCTATAGCTGATCATAACACAGATGAAGGAACTCATCATATTTACTCATCTGGTCTGTTACATCTACTCCATTGCAGTCCCCTTCCTTCCTTCCTTCTTTCCTCTTTCTTTTCTTTTTTTTTTTTTTGGTACTGGAGATTAAAACTCAGGGGCATTCTACCTCTGAGCTACACCCTAAGTCCTTCTTATTTGAATTTTTTAATTTTTAAAATTTTATTTTATTTTGAAATTTTAGGATCTCGCTAAGTTGCTGAGGGCCTCACTAAGTTGCTGAGGCTGGTCTCAAACCTACGATCCTCCTGTCTCAGCCTCCCAAGTGCTGGGATTACAGGCATGCACCACCACACCAGCACCTGTTTTTTATTTTCAAGTGGCATCAGGAAAGATAGTTTGGATCTAATGTTGAAGTCCTCTTGAATCGTGTAAATGGTTGCGCAGGGAACCACAGGCATAGTATATGTTTTGCAAAGCTTGTTCAGAAACCAAGACATCGAATTCATGTTTGGTGGAACAGCAATGTCTCCCAAGCTGTTAGAACGTTTTTGTTTTTCAGATAAACCCATGAAACAGATGTGACTAATGAATATTGAAGAGAGGCCAACATGTGGTGGACACAAGTGGCTACATTCAGAAATGTCTCGATTCCGCTGTGACAGAATGAACTTATACAAAGGCCTTAATAGAAAAGGTGACATATTTTGAAATCCTTAGAACAAACCTGAGCAATGCCATGTGACTGAAAGTCCCAATAGTTTTCTGACATAGTAGTTGAAAAATTACAAGCAATATATTTTCTCTGAAAATTAATTGTTTATATTTGTAGTCAGTGTGAAATTCCCTAGTTAAATAAAATCATAAGTGGTTTTAAGTGAATGGAGAAATAGAGGGAAGCCATATGAGACAATTTTAATTTCTTTTTAAAATATTTATATTCTGAACAATAACTGTTATCATCAAAGAAAAAGTATGCAGCCAGTTAATTGATAGCAGTTTGCATAAAAATGAGATTGTGAGTTTGGATGATCAGTTATCAATGCTTTGAAAGCTAATATTAAAGAGGTATATTTTGGAGTATTGTTTGGTTTAGGTAAAATACTTACCATCCAGCATTTGTTTTTTCTTTTTTTTTTTTGTTGTGGTACCGGGAATTGAACCCAGGGGCATTCTACCTCCGCGCTATGCCCCCAGCCCTAATTTTTTATACTTTATTTTGAAACCGGGTCTCACGAAGTTGCGGAGGGCCTCACTATGGAGAGAGAGAGAGAGAGAGAGAGAGAGAGAGAGACAAGGAGAGAGAGACAGAGAGAGCTGAGGCAGGCCGCGAACCCGGATCCTCCAGTCTCTGCCTCCCAAAGTACTAGGATTACAAGCGTGCGCCACCACACCCAGCTTGTTTTTTCTTTTATATGTATTTTTTATCTAGCCAGTGATTGGGTACTCTTTTTATTTAGACACAAAAATTTGGCCTTCATCTCCTTCCTGTGGGGCAGTTTGGACTGGTTGGCTTCCAGAGACATAGTCTTGCTCTGCTGTTCTGCAAACAGCAAACTTGCAGCCAGCGTGGCGGCACACGCCCGAGCCTGAGATAGGAGGGTTGCAGTTTCACAGCCAGCCTCAGCAACTTCAACAATAAAAAATAAAATCGGGCTGGGATGTAGCTCAGGAGTATAATGCCCTTGGGTTCAATCCTAAGTACTGAAAAAAAAATTTTTTTTGCAAAGCTGGGCACAGGAGAAAGCTAGACCTCTGCTCTATTCGACTAACATGGGTCACTATTCCAAAGTGAGCGCCTTTGCTCTCAGACATCGCTACTCCTTGGGGTAACGCTTTGTCTCTGAGCTGGGCAGTTTCACCCTCTGGGAGGGTTCCCTGGAACATTGCTTGTAGACGCATGCCTGAGGTCTCAGCCTTTCGAGGCGTCTGCCTCCAGCTCTGCCCCGATCTTCTGCCACGATGCTCGGCTGCAAAGCCCTGTGTTCCCTGTGTGGCATTCTGGACTCTGATTTCTGGAATCCAGGCTCCAATTATAAACATTTGACCTCTGGTGTTAGTAATTTATACTACAGACAGATTGCCTCGGGTGTCACCTCTGAGGAGTCCTGTTTTCTCTTGGGATGTAGAAGATGGCAAAGGGATATCTGTGCCCTTCCAACAACGACAAGAAGCCAGGTGGTCTGCAGAACCGTAGCTTTGCTGGAGCCCATCTGAAAGTGTAGGTCACAAGTCCACCGAGCAACTGAATTCCAACGAGGGCCCAGCCCTGGCACGGAGAGCCCAGTGGATCCATGAACTCCTGCACTGTTGACAGCATAAGACCAGAGACAACCACTGTACAAACAGGGAACAAGAATTGAGTGAGGGTGTTAATCTATCCCTACAGCCCAAGTGTGGGCCAGTGTGTCCATTTGGAGCAGCCAGGAGCCCACACGCACTCGATAGCTGTCACTCAGGAGCTGGCTCAGTTGCTCATGAGGGAGATGGGGCTGGTCTGAAGGCTGCAGAGACCCTTTTCAACCATGGGCTTAGAGACTGCTCTCATCCGTGTTCTCCTACCAAGCAAAAGTCCTAAGCTTAGGAGAAAATCCTCTACCAGGACCCAGGGAATGACCCTACTATACACTAGAAACTCAGATGTTGGCCAGGCATGGTGGCGCATACCTGTAATCCCAGTAGTTGAGAGGCTGAGACAGGAGGATTATAGATTTGAGGCCAGCCTCAGCAATTTAGTGAGACCCAGCTTCAAAATAAAAACTGGGGATTGTCACTTGGAGGTATAATACCCCTGGGTTCAATCCCCAGTACAAAAAAAAAAAAAAAAAGGAGAACTTAGCAGCCACCCCAGGTTGTCTGATAGGATAAATTAGTTTTGTTTCTAATATTACATCATGTGAGCGGTAAGAGATACAAAGAGAGAGCTTCGGGATAACACGTCTGTGGGCGTAGGACTGAGCAGTCCCATATTGGAGAAACATTTCTAAAACACAACAAATGAAAGCTGCCCTTTTGGTTAGGGTAAAACTAAAAATCTGTGTTTGGTAAGAATGAGATAAAACTGAGATGCTTTAGGACGCTCTAGGACACAGTTATTGAAACATTTTAGGCTCCTGATGAAGAAGGTGGATTAGTATTTAGGACACCAGCCTTAGCTCTCTGTTCACCCCCACCCCTTCTACACTGGTGGAGGCCTTGGAAAGAGAAACACGTGCTGTGACTGGTACCGAGGGACTGGGTGCCCAAGGACAGAGGATCGTACTCCCTCCTCACAAAGCATTTGCAAAGCCACGAGGAACACTCAGAAAGTATCTTGCTTAGTACATTTCCTTTATGTTGGCAGGTCAGAGAATCATTAGAATTTATTATTCCACCCAGTACTTGGGAGGCTGAGACAGGAGGATCATAGGTTCAAGATCAGCCTCAGCAAGTTAGTGAGACACTTCACAACTCAACAAGTGAGACCTTGTTTCCAAATAAAAAAATAAAATAGGGCTGGGGGTATAGCTCAGAGGTAGAATACCTCTGGGTTCAATCCCCAGTAACACACACACACACACACACACACACACACACACTACACTTTATTATTCCAGAAAGAAAAAACTTATAACAACATTTATCCCTAGATCTCTCGCTGGAACTAGTGAGAATCAGATCATTGTCTGCAGAAGGAAGTACCTACAGAAGAATGCAACGTGCCATCATTACTGTGTGTTAAGCATTTAACTTAGATTCATCAACAATGGATCTGAGCACAGTTTCCATTTGCCCCTAAACATCGAAGCTCATTTCCCATTTCAGTACCTAATGTTTTCATTGAACCTCAACTTACCCAAATAATTATTAGTTGAGCTTTTTAAAGGAAATTTCTGCATGAGTCGAAGCCTTTTATTACTTCAGAGAGTAAAACATCCCACGGGTAACAGTATAAAATGGATCGTGGAAGCCGATGGCTATCTATCTGGCTTCTGGAATGTCTCCTGGAGCGAATTTGCTAGGGATCTGGTCATTAATAACTCATTTTTCTTATTTTTAGTTCAAAGAAAAGCCAGTCATTTTGTGTGAGCTTTTATTGATGCAACAATTTGCCAAATGAACTTACGTGGTAGCGACTTTCTGCTTCCTGGAGGAGGAGTTGGTTTTAATTCAGCAAAATCCAGGACGAATCCAGATGTTCACCACACAGGAAATGAAGCAGAAAGGTTGTTGTCGTCTCTTGCGTTGTAAGTTTTCTGAAATGGTTAGTAACTCAAGTTAGGACTCATGCCGATGTTTAAAAATTTTTGCTTTAGATAATATAGAAAATATGAATATTTGATCTTTCATTAAGGTGTTGGAATTTTGAAATTCCTGAAAATTAGCATTATTGTGACACTAAACTCTAAACAGCTAAACTCTAAACAGGGCTTTTTATAAATATCATCATGTTTTCCCAGAAGCACCCTTGTTTTCTGTTCCAGGATCCCACTATGGACACCACATCGCGTATCATCGTTACAGCTCCTTGGTTCCTCCACTCTGGGACAGTTCCTCAGGTTTTCCTTGTCTTTCATAACCTTGACAGCGTTGGGGTGTATTGGTGAGGTACTTTGTAGGAGAGCCCTTGATTTGGGTTTGTGTGACGGTCTCATAAGTGAATTGGGATCCTGGGTTTCTTGAAAGAGTATTACAGAGGAAGAGAGCCCTTGTACATCACATCGGGAGGTCCGTGGCATGGGGTGTCTATGACATGGCTGGGGATGTTGGCCTTCATTTCCTGGTTCAGGTAGTATTCTCTTGCTTTCTATCATGTTCATACTTTACTGAAGAAAGCATTATTTTCACGCCGGGCATGGTGGCGCACGCTTGTAATCCCAGTACTTTGGGAGGCAGAGACCGGAGGATCCGGGTTCGCGGCCAGCCTCAGCTCGCTCTCTGTCTCTCCCTGTCTCTTTCTCTCTCTCTCTATTTAGTGAGGCCCTCTGCAACTTCGTGAGACCTGGTTTCAAAATAAAGCATAAAAAATAGGGCTGGGGATGTAGTGCGGAGGTAGAACGCCCCTGGGTTCAATTCCCGGTCCGCAAAAAAAAAAAAAAAAGCGTTATTTTCTTCTTGGTGTTCAAGAGGCAGGATTAGGATTTACTGTCCAATTTTATACTTGCAGTTGATTTCATATCAGATTTATAATGAAACCAACTAAGGTTGGGCGTGGTGGTGCACACGTGTAATCCCAGCACTCAGGAGGCTGAGAAGGAGGAGCTCAGGCTTGCAGCCAGCCTCGGCAATTTAGCGAAACTTTCAGCAACCTAGTGAGACCCTGTTTTGAAACAAAAAATATAAAAAAGGGCTGGGGATGTAGCTCAGAGATAGAATGCCCCTGGGTTCAATTCCCAGTACCACCAAACAAAACAAAACAAAACAAAACAAAACAAAACAAAACAAAACAGAACAACCGAATGGAACATTTCTAATGACATTATCTCTGGCTAACCTGCTGTAGAGTTCTAGAAATTGGAAAGCCAGCCCAGAATATTCTTTCCAGAGCTTTTTTGGAGGGTTTGGAATGACTCTGGGAAGAAAATTAGAGATGCCGTCTTGGGAATCTCAGCAATACTTTATTGAAGGAGTCAATGCTGGCCCGCGTGTGTTGGCTTTGAATTTCTACAGGATACGCCCCCACCATTTCCATGGGCTGCCTTGTCACATTCCCTTTCCGATTACCCTGCCTGCCAGAGACAGGATGAGATTGTTTTTATGTGTTTTCCCAACTTTGTTGGCAAAGCACAAATCAGTAAACTCAAACAGACGGAGCAGAGCACACTGTCAGTCGGAGGCCAGATCTTCATCCACGCACTTTGCCTTTTGTTTCTACCCCTTTGTGCTAGGGTAGTGCACACCTGATCCTTTATTTTGAATTCCCATTCATTTGTGGTTTTAACTTCCCCACCACCAGGTGATTGCATTTCCTGGATGATTTTTTTTTTTGGTGGTATTGGAATTTGAACCTAGGGGCATTCTACCTCCAAGCTACACCCTAGTCCTTTTTATTTTTTGCTTTGAAACAAGGTCCCACTAGGTTGCTGAGGGTCTTGCTACATTGCTGAAGCTGGCCTTGAACCTGTGATCCTCCTGTTTTAGCTTCCCAAGTATTTGGATTACAGGTGTGCACCACCATGCCCGGCAACCATTCACATCTGTTCCAGTCAAATCACTATATTTTCAAGAAAGGAAAAGAATTGATAAATTACCATGATTCCCCCTTGACTCTTCCCTTCTGTTGGCTTTCACTAGAGTTTGATTTTATGTCCCACCAGTTCTTTTGGGGGGATCTCTAAACCTCTAGAATAGAGGAGATATTGAATAACTTTTTTCTTTTTACTTTCCTTTAAAAGTTAAAAGTTGGAGTTCTACGAGAGAGAGAGAGAGAGAGAGAGAGAGAATTTGACATATATACCTGAAGTCACTGGAATTAGAAACTGCTAGAATTTTCTAGAATTATAAACATTTGGAACCAAAAGAAAGTTAAGAAAGATATTAGAAGTGGAAAATAAAGTGGCTCATATTATGAAACCAAGAGTTGACTTTAAGGGGCTCAAATAGCCAGGCATGGTGGCGCATGCCTGTAATACCAGTACTTGGGAGGCTGAGACTGGAGAATCGCAGGTTCAAGGCCAGCCTCAGCAAATTGGCAAGAACCTGTTTCAATATTTTTAAAAATGGGTTTGGGGTGTAGCTTAGAGATAGAATGCCCCTGGTTTGATCCCCAGTGCCAAAAAAAAAAAAGAAAAAAGATATTCATCAGCATCACCATCATCTTCTCAGACACACACACACACATATACATGGATGGGCTCATGTAACCAACATCAAAGAGAAACCAAACAAAACAACATCTATGCATTTGTGTAGCACGCGGCCACTGCTATGGTTTGAGTCTGGAATGTTCCCCACCAAGCTCGTGTGCTGGAGACTTGGTCCAGAGGTGGGCTTTGTGCACGTGATTGGGTCATGAGGGCTCGGACCTCATCAGTGGATTAATTCACTTGATGGATTAATTTGAATGGACTACTGGGAGGAGGTGAAAACTGTGGGTAGGTGGGGTGTGGCTGCAGTAAGCAGGCGTGTTCTTGGAGACGTGTCTCATCGTTGGCCCCTTTCTCTCTCGCTCTCGCTCTCTCTGCTTCCCAACTCCCATGAGCCGAGCAGCTTTCCTCTGCAATGCTCTTCTGCCATGATGTTCTGCCTCACCTTGGGCTTAGCGCAAAAGAGCTGGCTGACCTCTGAAACCCTGAGCCAAAATAAATCTTTCCTCCTCTAAGTTGTTTTTTATGTCATGTATTTTGTTCACAGTGACCAAAAGCTAGTGGACACAGAAGACCCCTTCTACTCTCTTTACCTTTGATAAAAAGTCAGAAGGGGGCAGCAATGACCAATTCGTGTGTCAACCAGATGTCCCCAGGTCAGTCATGTGGGGCGTAACCTGGGAACCAAAGATAAATATTTTAGTTCGTTTTTGTTGCTACAACAAAATACCAGAGGCAAGATACTTTATAAAGAAAAGAGGTTTAGTCAGGTGACAGTTCTCAAGTTCCAAGTGTGTGGGGCCAGTGTCAGCTTCTGATGGGGGCCCCCTAGCTGCATCACAGCTTGGCAGATGGCATCACAGAGTGGGAGGATGAGAGAGAGAGAGAGAGAGAGAGAGAGAGAGGTGTGACATGATGGGACAGGAAGCAAGTGACAATGCACTCTCTTGGAAACGAACCTGCTCGCATGAGAACCTCGTTAATTCCCCTCTGAGGGTGGAGCCCCACGATCGCATCACCTTCCGCTAGACCCCCTATATAGGACCCACCACCTCTCACTGGAGGCACGTGAACCATGTACAAATGGCTTCCTAGCGGGCTGAATGTTGTTAGGACATTGACTTGCCTCAACACAGGGCGTGCGTGATCGGTCCTTCCCCTGTGGAGCATCACAGTGTTGTCTTGAATCGCTTCTTCCCGCCTCCTCAATTCTCAGGAGACTTTCACAAACAAATCAGTGCGACTTCAGTAAACAGCAAAGAGAGACTGATTCTGCAGAGAAATGAGGATAAAAAGCGACACAGGCTGTTGAAGGAGCTGCCGGTGAGGGCTGGGAGGCCCCTGGGGGACTGTCACTGACAGCGGCAGATGCTGAGGCCTGCATTCCAGGGCTTGAACTGACGCCAAGGAGGCCTCCAGCAGCCTGGGCCCCAGAGAGAAGGGAACGCGCGTGTGCCCCAGGCTCACAAGCAGACCCAGGAAGAGAGTACACCGGCTCCCAGCCTCACAACGGGCTTTGTCTCATCTTTCAATTTCAACGGGTTGAAGGACAAGTAGAAACAGGATTCTGAACAAAACAAACAACAAAAAAATCCAAGTAAACGGTGACTGTTATTAGGCAAAATCATGTGTCCTAATTAAATATCGCTCTTTAATTCTGATAAAGAACAGAATACCCAAATGAAGTTTCTGGTATTTCTCTTGAACTGCACTGAAATGATTGGTCTTTTTTTTTTTTTTTTGAGAAAATGAGCATTTGCAAAAGTAGCTTCAAAAAGCGATTCCCACTTTAATGTAATAAACACTTAGCTCTAGAGAGTTTATAGTGCTGGGTTCCACATTTTAGTTCAAAGGAATTGGAGCTGGGCCTCGCTTCAGCTCCACCGCCAGCTCTTGGAAGCCAATATGCTGTGGGCGCCGGGCAGAGTTAGCAAGAAGCTGAGGCCAGCCCTGGAGGGACGTGAGGGTCCTGCAGTCGCGCTCAGTTTGCTTTTATCTGCCTCATCCTAACGCCCATCTGCTAAAGTGCCTTCATGCAGAGGATGGAGACTAACAGATGACAGTCAGCAAGGAGCAAACCACACGCTGCCCCAGGCACTTTCCCACTATCTCATTTAATCCTCACGCAAATTTAGGAGGATGCTACTACCATCATCTCCATATCGCAGAAGAAGAAACCTTCTTGAAGCCTCAAAGTTCACTAACCACTGGAGCTGGGATCAAACTCGGGGCTCGCTCCTTACAGATCCTCAAAACCCGGCAAGGAACGCATCAAAGAGGAAAGGTATCCTCTGCCCCCACACCCACGGCCACAGAGCTCTTTCTTTTCAGTGTGTATGTAAACCTTGCCATCAACGTTCACCTTGTAAACTGGGCCCTCACTCTTTTCTTTTTTAAATTCCCATATGTTGGCTCTTCTTTATTACAGGGTCCATAAATTGGATAATTTTACAACTGTAGAAGGCTGGGTTGGCTCAGAAACTTAATCATCAAGTTTCATTGAACACATACACACACACACACACACACACACACACACCTCATTTAGTAAGCAATGAGAATGCCCAAGATGTTTGCAAAGATTTAGACCTATTCCTTAACCCATGATCTTACCCATTTGGAAAAGTCATTTTTATGTCTTTATTACTACTGCATGCCACCTCTACTTCACACCTTCCAGGAAATACAGCTTTCCCAACAGCCTGGGTTACAAGTTCCCAGAAATGGAAAAAGTTCAAAGTAGTCCATTTAAGACTATGTGGACACATACACAAGACCCTCGTCTTTTTTTTTTCATGGTGCTGCTGGAGATAGAACCCAGGGCTTTGAGCATGCTAAGTGTTTCAGGTAGCTTTTGCATCCCTGTAACCAAAATACCTGACATGAACAACATAGAGGAGGAAAAATTTATTTGGCTCATGTTTTCAGAGATATAGTCCATAGTTGGCTGACTCCAAGGTAGAAATCATGGCCGCACGGCATGGTGGAGGAATGCTACTCTCACATCATGGAGGCCAGAAGCAGAAGTTGGGGGGGAGTGACCAGGGACAGATACAGTCCCCAAGGCCACATCACCAGCGATCTACCTGCTCCAGCCACACTTCACTTGCCTAAGTTACCACCCAGTAAATCTACTTACATTATTAATCCTTCAGAGGACTGATGCACTGATGAGACTGGAGCCTGATTCAATTATTTCCCCTCTGCATATTGTTGCACTGGAGACATTCCAAACCCAAACCCTAACGCTAGGCAAGTGCTCTACCACTGAGTCATACCCCCGCACTAGCGAGGCCTTCATTCTTGAAGCAAAACCAAGGAAAGGGCTGACACACAGCACGAGAGCAGATGACTCCATAATACAGAGCGCGATCTCCACCGAGTGCCCTCTCGTCCCCAGGACTTTTGCAAGTGCTCTTCACAGGCTAGCTCACTCACTGTCCACAGCCTGCCGTCAGACCCCAGCTTTCTCACCACAGCTTTCGTGACTCGAGCCATGTCACTTCTCTGGGCCTCCATTGTAAAATAGGAATAATAATGATGGGACCCACGTTTTATCATGATTTAGGTGCTGCTATTTTTGCACGTGTGAGGTGCTGGAGATGGAGCTCAGGGCCTTGTGTGTGCCAGGCAAGTGTGCTACCACCGAGCTACACCCCAGCCCCGGCCCAGGTTCTTACAGACATGTTCCTCATCAAGCTCATGACAACTCTATAAGGTGCAGAGATGGAAGTGCTCAGAGTCTGGCTCTACAGGTAGTAGGTGGCAAATCCGCTGAGTTGCCCTGACCATCCTGGAACTAGGGTGTGTGCATGCTCAACCGCCGAGCATCAGCGTGAAGGCTCGCATCATCTCCTGAGTGACATAAGGCCAGACCAAAAGCCGGTATCTGGTCTCCATGAGATGTCAGTGAGAAACTTCTCATGATGTCAGAAGCGAAAGAAATTCCATGTATATCTCCATTTATTGAACTCAAACATGCCAACAGGGCATGGTGACGCATGTCTGTCATCTCAGTACTTGGGAGACTGAGATAAGAGGATTGCAGGTTCGAGGCCAGCCTCAGCGACTTAGTGAGACTTTCAGCAACCTAGCAAGACCCTGTTTCAAAATAAAAAATAAAAAGGACTGAGGTGTAGCTTGGAGGTAGAATGCACCTGAATTCAATCCCTAGTGTCTCTCTCTCTCTCTTTTTTTTTCTCTCTCTCTCTTTCTTTCTCATGTGTCTATTTTGATACAGCAAGAAATGTTCAGAAATTTAAAAATTGTTTCTTGCAGGATTCTTCAGCCAATGAATTCACATTTAAAGATGTTCCTCTGACACCCCTCTGGGTGACTACCACCTATCACCAACTATCAACAGTAATAAAAAGTATAGTTTTATATTTGTATTTTTATTTATTTATTTTTGGTACTGGAGAGTGAACCCAGGGGCATTTTACCTCTCAGCTATACCCCAGCCCTTTTTATTTTTGAAACAGGGCCTCGCTAAATTGCTGTGGGTCTTGCTTAGGTTGCTAAGCCTGGCCTCAAACCTGCAATCCTCCTATCTCAGCCTCCCAAGTGCTGGGATTTCAGGCATGTGCCATTGTGACCGGCTGTATTTTATTTTATATTCAGCTGTTTGTTTTGGGGTGTTTGTCTCATTGCAGTTTTATCTCCCTTAGAGAGGGTAGTATATTTTTAAAATCTTACTCAATGCTACTGCCTTAATGGAAAGGTACTAGCTATTTTCCTCTGCCTCTTTTGAATTGTTTTAACATCCTATAAATAGCAAATGGGAAAGTTATTGAGTTGCTTCCACACTTGCCTGCAAGGACGGCACAACCTTGTGCCTCTTGCTTCTCGTTCCAAGCTCCCTGATTCTCTAGAAAGTGCGTGCCTTCGGGATGGGAAGGCAGCGTGTGGATGCAACCCGACCATTCAGCACAGCCCTGAATGTCCCGCGCTCACTCCTTTCCAGAGCAGATGACAAGGACACCCAACTTTATCCTCAATGGCCACTGGGCTCCCCCTTGCAGATGCAGGTAATGAGAGGGACCCTGGAGTGAGTCCAGTCATCCCTTGGCACCCACAGGGGATTGGTTGTAAGACCCCTTGCCGTCACCAGGATCCACAAACACTCAACACCTGTTATAAAATGGCAGTGTTTGCAGAGAACCTGCGCACATCCTTCTGTATATTTAAACTCATCTCTAGATATCTCATAATATCTAATGCAATGCAAATGCTATGTAGATAGTTGTGCTATCCCATTGTTTAGGCCATAATTATAAGAAAGAAGTCTGATCATGTTCAGTACAAATCAAAATTTTGTTTTGTTTGTGGTACTGGGGATTGAACCCAGGGGCACGCTACCTCTGACCTACACCTCCAGTCCTATTTTATTCTTTGTTTCGAAACAGGGTCTCAATAAGTTGTCAACGCTGGCCTCCAACTATCCTCCTGTCTCAACCTCCCGAGTGCTGGGATTATAAGCGCGTGCCACCATGCCTGGCTGCAAATTCTTGAAATGTTTGATCCGAGGTTAGTTGAATGAGAGGACGGGCACCCTTGGATCCAGAGGGCCATCTGTCCTGGGTCCAGGAGATTCAGCAGCAAGCAGAGGCGTGGAAGGTCTGGCTTCACGTTGATAGGGAACACACTGGGTTGGGCGAATATGACAGAGCAGTAGGCTTCTTCCTACCCCTTGTTGGCTTCTGTTCAGAAGAACTGTGCAAACTACACGTCTGGCTGGCTGCGCAGAATCACTCCCGTTGGTTTATTACCATTATTTGTGCCTCTTTTTTTTTTTTTGAAAGGGAATTCACATCTTCGAGCTTCTCATTACCCAGCCAAATTATGCTGAAAGTGACTTCAGTGTACTGGTCATTGAACCAACCGTGGCTGGAGGTCCTCATGAGCCTCACATTACTTTGTGTCTCAAAAACTTCTTAAGCCAGGAGTGGCGGTGCATGCCTGTAATCAGAATACCTGGGAGTCTGAGACAGGAGGATAGCAAGTTTGAGGCCAGCCTCAGCAACTTAGTGAGACCCTGTTTCCAGATAAAAAATAAAATAGGGCTGGGGTTGTAGCTTGGAGGCAGAGTGCCCTTGAGTTCAGTCCCCAGTACCACACACACGCAAACCCCCAAAACCTTCTAATATGTGTTTTCCACAATGCAGGGTCTCTCAGCCACGGCATCGGGTGCAGGGGATGGTCGGGAGGCTCAGGACACGGCGCATTGATGGTTACTTTGGCGGCATTCTTGTTCAAACAGATGAGGACAGCTGATACCGTCAGCCATTTGGCCCGTCATCTCTTCTTCCGCGGCATTGGCACTCGGTTTCCTGAGAATGGTCTCTGTTTGCTCTGCTAATCCATGGCAACCCCTCAACACAGCTGCACCCGATGCCGCTCCTCGCAGGACCAGTCGCTCGGTCTGCTGGCCACAGTGCTATTTTGGGAGTGACACGGGCTTCTGACCACGCACCGTTCAGTTCCTGCCCCTCAGGTTGCCCCTGGTGGCTTGTCAAAGATTTTTCTGTTTGGTTGTGGTCTTTAGGAGGAAAGAAATGAATTCCGCTCTGTACCCAGAGGACAATATTACTCATTTAAACTCTAAAAGATAAAAGGCAGCCATCTAGGAATCTAAATGTTTGGAAAACTTTAATAGTGCATTGCAGGAACACATGCATTGAGACACAAAATCACAATAGTATATAGAAAATAAGTGGTAAGCAACAGCCTCTACTTCATGCTGACAGTCCTCCAAAACAGTTCTATTTTACTCATTCATGGCCTCTAAGTAATATGCTTTTACATCTATCTTTTGACCTATCAATTTTTTTTGTACTAGAGATTGAACCCAGGAACATTCGACCTCGGATCTATACCCCCAGCCCTATTTTTTTTTATTTTGAAGCAGGGTCTCACTAAGTTGCTAAGGGTCTCGCTAAGTTGCTGCAGCTGTCCTCGAACCTATGATCCTCCTGTCTCAGCCTCCCAAGTACTAGGATTACAGGCATGCGTCCCCATGCTTAGTGACCAACCAAGTTTTAAAAACACAGATTTATTCATAGGTAATGCACGTGCCGTAATAGTCACTGCTCTGTTTATGTCTTTGGCTGTCTCACGTTTAATATTCCTCCGATGGCCGCTCTCCTCTGCTGGATGCGCGTGTGGGTGAAGTAGGTGAGTACCGTGTGAGCCTGTGCGGGATTTCCTGCCTATGGTCTCAGCAGGTCCATTTCTTTCCGCCTCTCCCTGGAATGAGAAGCCTGTGTGTGTGTGTGACAGGGCTTTGCTTAAGGACGTGGGGGCTTGCTTTTAAAGGGCTCTTAGTCAACTAAACCAGCCCGGTTTGCGGACTACCTCTTACTGGTCCCACAAGGAGATAAGTACAGACATTTAGCATACTTCTAGAGACCTGTTTAACAGCTTGGCAACCCAAGCTGGCATGCTTAATGTCTGCAAAAGTGGTTTTGCATTTCGGTTTTGTATAGGAGAATAGTTTGATGGCTCAGCTGCAATGAAAGAGAAATATTTTACCCATATTAAGGAAATAGTGTCAGATTGTTGATGAGCGCACTGCTCATTTTATAGAGAAAGACTTTCTTTAAAAAAAATTAGCCCAATTAAATTATACTTTAGACCTGGTAAACATTTTGAATTATGTAAAGGCTAGTGTGTTAAATTTGAGACTTTCTTTTTATTATAAAATGGAAGTTGATTATAAATCAGTATTGATGCTTCCTGGGGTATTATGGTCATGGGGGGAGGAGTTCTATTATATATATATTAATATTGAAACAGGATCTCGCTAGTGCTGAGGCTGGCCTTGAACCTGTGATCCTCCTGTCTCAGCCTCCCAAGTACAAGTACTAGGGATTACAGGCCTGCACCACCACGCATGGCTAAAAATATTTGCACTAAAAGATGAACTTTTACTGTTTCCATAATATAGGAAATCATCGTTATCCCACCTTTTAAGAGATATGAATTGAGAATAAAATAGGGAGAACCAAGATGACGGGATAGCGAGAGGCCGTGTGTCACCGGCACTCCGAGAGTCGGAGCTCGGCTGGCGGGAAGACTGCTTTGTGACAAGAAAAGCAGGGCAGCCAAAACTCAACAAGACAACGAGGGCCAAAGTGCAGCGGGATGCGAGGCGGTGGAAAGAGCGGAGGGCGGTCGGGAGCTCAAAGCATCTCACCTGGTGAGCGGAGAGCGGAGACGAAGGCGCCATCTTGCTGAGCCACGCCAGCACCGCGGCCCCGGAACCCTCCAGCAAAGAAACAGCTGATTCTTGCGAAACCAGCGATTATAGCCCACCATCAAAGCAGTCGACATCGGACCATGATGAAGCCCAAGTTGAACCAGATCCATGCCTACAACAGCGACGACAGCAAAGGGTGGGACACGAGCCTCAGCCCCCGCAAAGAAAGTGACACGGAGAGACATAGACGAGGCGGCCAGGCACAGGAGCACCCCAATACTGAGAAAAAAGCGGGTGAAACACGGCCCCCCTGGAGTAGCCTAGCACCGGCGCAGAACACCCCAGCACTGAGGACATGGACGGACGTGGCATGGCCCCCGGAGCCGCCCAACGAGAACACGGTGAGTGAGATAAAGGGAGGCAGCGTGTCGCCGGCACTCCGAAACTCAGAAATCGGCCGCAGGAAGACGGCTTCTTAACAAGAAAAGTGGGGCAGACAGAACCCAGCAAAACAGAGAGAGCTGAAGAGCAGCGGAGTGCGAGGCCACGGACAGCGGGGGCTAAACAGATCTCCACGCATCTCACCTGGTAAGGGGAGAGCAGAGGCGAAGGCGCCATCTATGCGGGGCAACGCCTACACCGCGACTCCCGGAGACCAACAGCAGAGAGACAGCAGATCCTTGTGAAACCAGCGACTACAGACCACCATTGAAACCGACCAACTCCAGAACATGATGAAGCCCAAGTCAATCCAGATCCGCACCTACGACGACGATGGGTTTCAAGGGGTGGGCCCTGAGCCTCTGCTCCCGCAACGAGTGCGATGAGGAGAGACAAAGAAGAGGTGGCCATACACAGGAGCAGCCCAACTCTGACAACATGAGCCAGCGAGCCACGGCCCCCATGAGCAGCCCAACACCGTCCTGGAATACGGGCGGGTCAGCCCCTGGCCCTGCCCCCAGAGATGCCCGCACTGGGGATGTGAGGCGGGCAAAACCTCGGCCCCACCCACAGAGAACCCCTCCCCCGGCGCTGGGGATGCGGGGTGGGTGAGCCCTTGACCCCGCCCCTGGAGAATCCCTCCCCTGGCACTGGGGATGCAGGGTGGGCGAGCCCTCAGCCCCGCCCCCACAGACCCCCGGCACTGGGAATGTGGGGCGGGCGAGCCCTTGGCCCCGCCCCCAGAGAACCCCTCCCCCTGGTGCTGGGGACGCAGGGCGGGCGAGCCCCCAGCCCCGCCCCGGAGAACCCCAGTACTGAGGTCAGGGGAGGATGAGCCACGACCCTGCACAGGAGGGACTCCAGACAAAGAGAGAAAACCTCGGATGAGCGAAGAAGGTGAACTAACTGGGGGAGAGGGAGGGAAGGAGAGGGAAACAAACTGGTGCACAGGATGGACTTACACAAAGATCTCAAAGTCAACTACTATGCTGAAAACGGGAAGGAGGGAGGAAGGAGGCAGGGTGGGTGGGGACTGGGGGAGGGCTAATTGACCGAGGAGTGCATGTATACGTCAACCACCCTGAAATCCTTCAAGATGTATGATTGCAATGCACTAATAAAAAATAAATAAATAAAATAAAATAGGGCTGGGTGTATAGCTTAGAGGTAGAATGCCCCTGGATTCAATCCCCAGTACCACACACACACGCACACAAAAGAGATATGAATTGACAATTAGCCTGGGTAGTTTTTACAATATGTTGGGTAATTAAAAAAAATGTTTATATGTTTCTATGTAAAAAAGGAAGGGAACATGTCTTTCAATTCCAGGTAAGACAAGAGGACAGACAAAACGTAATTTAAATTCTTGGAATAAGAGAATTCCCATGAGTTATTGTGACATATTCCATAATTTGTTGACAACATAGTTGACTGTGATATTGGTAGTGCACATTTACTAAAATTTATCACCAAACATCTTAGAAGTTGATAAAAGACTATGAATTCTGTTTTCTATCAAAAGAAAACTATGCATAGGAAACTCATTGACCCAGAGTCCATTCCTTTCACCAAAAGATAATGTAAATTCAACTATAATTTTAGAATAAATTACTGAATCTAGCAACTAATGTATGGTAGGAGACAAATCTGGAAATTCAGCACCATTTACAGCACTCTGAATGAAAGTTAAACATAAATATTCTGAGCTTACTGAAATTTCTTAAAAGTCTCTTCTTTTTCTTCCATCAACACAATTTTAAGCAGGTCATTTTTTTTTCACCTATATATCTTGAAAGGCAACCACATAAGCAATAATTACAAATCCCTATTGATGTACAAAGATGCAATTGGTGACAATAATGTCAAAAAGTAGGGGTAAACAGGTACATAGAAGCAAAGTTTTTGTACCCTATTGAAATTAACTTGGTATTATCTGAACAAGATTGTAATTAAGTAAGATAATACCGGTTATCACTAGGGTAACCACTAATATAAACAACTCAAAACTATAGTAAAAGAAGTAATAAAAGAATTAAATGGCATATCAGAAAATATCTACTTAACACAAAGGACATCAGTAATGGAGAAATGTAGGAATAAAAAAAACATAATAAACATAGAAAACAAACAGCAAAGTGGCCGATGTCACTCACACCTTACCGTTAATTACACTAAATATGAATGAACTACCCGATCTGGTCAAAAAGAAGAGACTGGGAAAAAGATTTTTAAAAAATAATACAACTAAATGTTGTCTGCAAGAGACGTGGTTTAGATAAATAGACAAATAGGTTGCAAGCTCAAGAATGGAAAAAAGATGTATTGTGCAAGCAATAGCAAAAAGAGAGCTGGAGTTACTATATCTGAGGAGGTAGACTTTATAACAAAAATTAATACTAATTAATTTATAGTGACCGAATCATTAATCCATCAATAATATATAATAATTAAAAATATATGTATCCATAGAAACACTATAAAATGCACCAGAAGAAAACAACATAATAGTGTTGGAGAAATAGAGAACACTTGGAGCTGTCAATACCCCACTTTCCATAACTGATAGAACAACTAGAAAACCAGCAAGATAGTGGAAAACTTGCTGGGCATGGTGGTGCATGTCTGTAATCCTAGTACTTGAGAGACTGAGACAGAAGGATCACAGATTCAAGGCCAGCCATGGCAACTTAGTGAGACTGTTTCAAAATAAAAAATAAAGAGTTGGCTCCAAGATAGAATGCCCCTGGGTTCAATCCCCAAGACCAAAAAAAAAAAAAAAAAAAGGAAAAGTAGAAAACTTGAAAAACACTATAAGTTAATGGACATTTATATATCTATCCCAAAACAGCAGGATACACATTATTTAAGGCATTGGAACATTTTCCAGTATAGATCATATGTTAAGACACAAAACAAATCTCAATAAATCTAAATGTGTTGAAACCATACAATGTATGTTCTCTGATCACAATGGAGTAAAACTAAAAATCAATAACAGAAAGAAATTTGGAGAAATTACAAATATGTAGAAATTCATAAACATACTTGTAGTTTCTGAAAAAGTTCAACAAAAAGTTGCCATATTACCCAGTCATTACATACCCAGGAATGTACTCGAGAAAATGGAAAATGTATGTTCACATAAAAGCTTGTATATTAATGTTCATAGCAGTGGTACACATCATAGAAAACAATGGAAACCACACGATTGTCCATTAACAGATAAACAAGTAAACAAATTCTGATACATCCATGCAAAGAAATATTATTCAGCCACAAAAAGGAACGAATCACTGATATACACTGCAGCGTGGATGAACCTTGAAAACACTAGGCAAGTAAAAGGAGATAGACAAAAAAGTCCACGCGGGTATTTCTCCATTTATATGAAATGTCAAGAACAGGCCAAACCAAGCTGGGCATGCTGGAGCACGCCCGTCACCCCAGTACTTGGGAGGCTGAGACAGGAGGATTGCAGGTTTGAGGCCAGCCTCAGCAACTTAATGAGATCCTGTTTTAAAAAAAAAGTATGTGTGGGGGGTATAGCTCAGAGGTAGAATGCTCCTGGTTCAATCCCTAGTTCCATTAAAAAAAATAGGCAAAATCATAAAGAGAGAAAATAAGTTAGTTGCTAGGGGCTGGGGGAAGGGTAGATTGGAGAATGATGGCTAAAGATTATGGGATTTCCATTTGGGGTGATGAAGATGTCCTGGACTTAGATAGTACTTATGGTTGCGCACCTTGCGAGTAGTCTAGAAATCACTGAATGGTGCACTTTAAAATGGTAAATTTTATGCTATGTGAATTATATTCTAAGAAACAAAGGAAAAAGTACGTAGAAACAACTTAGATATACATTATCCTCTGCGACTAGCATTGCCAACAATACAACATAGACAAAACACATTAGAGTTAAAAATTAAGAATCAAACAGTTCAAATAATGTTATGTACATATACGAAGTTACCGATACTCATCTTAATAATATGTACAGGGAGGGGGAGGCAGCGGGATGGCAGCTGGAGGGAAACACACCACGTGTTGTGTGCATGTGTGTTCCTAGCGCTTGGAACCCCATTATGATGTATGATTATAATGCACTAATAAAAGTATATTTAAGCCGGGCGTGGTGGCGCACGTTTGTAATCCCAGTACTTTGGGAGGCAGAGACCGGAGGATCCGGGTTCG
>PVJS01004018.1:0-71661 GCA_004027185.1 Glis glis
CTCTCTCTCTCTCTCTCTCTCTCTCTCTCCCTTTCTCTCTCTTTCTCTCTCTCTACCTAGTGGGGCCCTCCGCAACTTCGTGAGACCCGGTTTCAAAATAAAGTATAAAAAATAGGGCCGGGGGCGTAGCGCAGAGGTAGAACGCCCCTGGGTTCAATCCCCGGTACCGCAAAAAAAAAAAAAAAAGAAATTCCTAAACTAAAGTGGTGGCACATGCCTACTAATCCCAGTACTTGGGAATCTGAGACAGGAGGATTACAGGTTCAAGTCCAGCCTCAATAACTTAGCAAGACCCTGTTTCAAAATAAAAAATAAAAATAAAAAGGGCTGGAACTAGCTAGGCATGATAGTACATGCCTGTAATCTCAGTACTTGAGAGGCTGAGACAGGAGGATCACAGGTTTGAGGCCAGCCTCAGCAACTTAGCGAGGCCCTTAGCAACTTGATGAGACCCTATTTCAAAATGAAAAATAAAATAGGGCTGGGTGTGAATGCCCCTGGGTTCAATTCCCAGTACCACAAAAAGAAAAAGGGGCTGGGGGTGTACCTCGGAGGTAGAATGCCAGTGGGTTTGATTCCCAGTCGGAAGAAAGGAAGGAGGAAAGGAGAGAAGAGGAAGGAAGGAAGGAAGGAAGGAAGGAAGGAAGGAAGGAAGGAAGGGGCCTAAGTTTTCTTATTTCAAAGTACTAGGCTAGTAACACCCAGCAAAGGTGTTGAGAAAGAAGGATAGGAAGCTTAATCTAGTAATTTTAAAAATTATTGTATCTAAACTCATTTTATTTTAATATTTAAGGAGACTACTGTCTCAATACTTTTCTTTTTATGATGCTGGAGACTGAACGTAGGGGCACACCTTCTACCACTGAGCTACATTCCCAGCTTAATACTCTAATGAAAGTTTAAAGTCCTATTGTAGAGTTGTGCATATAATCCATTGCAGGGTGTTAGAAATTTTAGTTAAGCTAGAAGTACTTCAAATGCAATAAATATGTACATACCAGAGTCCCTAAAAGAGAGGAAATACTTACCATATCAGCATAACTACATCCCTCAGTTAAAATATAAGAATATATCCCCAGCCCTATAAAATTTTCTCTGAGTTTGAAGAAAGCCATCAATCACAGGTTTTATTCCTCTTTTTCTCTCTGAATCACAGTGACTATAAGGAAAGGATAACATTTTTCTAATTATCATCTGTGGACTATCCACAAATGCCTATAATAATCTAAATACTAGAGTTTATAGATACAGTAGAGTGTGTATGGTACTCTGAGAACAAACCCCGTTCTTTACTGTGTTGTTTTCATGGGTTCCTGAAGGACTCCCAAGAGGTTTCTAACCTTTCTTGGGAAAAAAAAAATCCTTCTAAGAGATCCCCAGAGGGATTTTCAAAACAAAACAGAGAAAAAGATGAATAAAAGTTGGAAAGATTTCTGAAGCCCAGGGAAAAAGTCAGTGTCATAAAATCAACGACCTGACAAGACTAGAAATTTTATTTCTCTCCACTGAGCCCCAGCGATAAGGTCAGCTTTTGTACTATAATTCTTGATCTAGGTGGAAAGGATTCCGGAAATGCTGAAATACAAGTAAAGGTCATTTCAGATAACCTCATAGGTTCCCAAAGTTTTCCACGTGTAAATCTGAGGTTGGTGTTTCTAGTGTGATAAAAAGCATACCACAGTTCCTGGGAAGAATTTTTGTTTTCGATATTCACTTTGAAATAATTTTGATTCTACCAAAGGATGTGCTCTCTGTACCATTCCCATGGTACTGCTACAGTCCCAAGACCCAGAGCTTGATAGAGTTCACATTTGTTGGAAATGACTCCTTAAATCCCAATCAAGTGAAACCCTATTAAAATTTAGGGGAGATCAGGGATGGAGGATAGAAACATATGGAGCATATTTCCATTTCTTCCTGAAAACCCATAAAAACAATGTGGGGCTTTGGGGGGTGTCGGGGGAGGGAGTGCTGGGGAGCTAAGGCCTTGCACATGCTAGGCAAGAACTCCACCACGGAGCTCTATCTCCAGTCCCAAGATTTTTTTTAAGAAAAAGGAATAAACACTCAAAGATGATGTAAGTGAGAAAGAAGACAACACACCAACAATATCACATTGGCTGCTCAGCATGTCCACACTGAAAAAACATCCTGGCCTGTGAGGCCATTGGATGTGAGAGACACCTACACCTTTTGGGTAGAATAAAGGTAGCTGGTGGCTCAGGATTTAACATTGCAAAGAACAGAAGCACCTGAAAGAGTTAAAAGCGACTGTCCCTTGGGATCAGGACAGGAGGATTTCTACTTCTCTTAAAAGCCTTTTAGCATTATTTAATTTATAGACATGTATTACTTCACAAAAGTAACAGGTAATGGATTAAATTGAAATTAAAAGGAGAAGCCAGACGTGGTGGTGCAACACCTGCAATCCCAGTACTTGAGAGGTTGAGACAGGAGGATTCCAGGTTTGAGGCCAGCCTTAGCCAAATAGCAATACCCTCAGCAACATAGTGAGACCCTATTTCAAAATAAAAACTAAAATAGGGCTAGAGGTGCAGTTCGGAGGTAGAATGCTCCCAGGCTAAATCCCCAGTACCAAAAAAAAAATTAAAAGGAGAATTTATAGGAAGGATAAGAGCATTTTCTCGTGAACCGTGAGGTATTAAAACAAATCCCTGGAAAGGTTAATGCGATGGTCAGAGGTGCTGTTGGGGAACTGTTCTCTGGTTATCCCAGTCCGGGTATATGTTTTGTACTTCATGGCCCCTTGTAGTGCAGTGGGGCAGCATAACTGCCCCTGGTTGATGATTTGTGAACGGAAGTGATATGGGGCGTGTCTGGGCTTCAGCACTGAATTATTGGTGAGAGACGCTTTGGAGTGTGCTCATTCGTTTCCCTCTGCCATGGTGAGCGACAACACTCGAGAAGGGTCTCCCTACACCCAGGTCCCTACAGGACCGATGAGCAAAAACCCCCACGGATCCATGAGAGATTCCGGCATGCACCAGAAACAATCCTGTGTTATTTAAACCACTGTGATCGGGGGCTGTTAGATGCTACAGATCATGTTGGCCATCTTGGTACAATTAGGAATGCGGCTGAACCTAAGGACAGTTAGAGTCAGAGGCGCTCCTCAGCTCCACGCCGCTCTGCCACGAGCGTGGCCATTGTCCCTTCTTCATTCAGCAGCCCTGTTACCAGCAGTTCCTGGGTTTCACATCCCACAGCATCTGCCAGCCGAAGGCACCAACTTTCTTCTTCATTTTTAGGTCCTTCTGGGGAAGGACTTTGCCACTGGTACTTGCCTGAGCCACTAAGCAAGGCCAGTGATCAGAGTTAGGAAATGATGCCTAAGAGCATATAAAAATCATATAACCATACGGCTAGGAAGAGAGGTGGGTAAATTCCCCAAAATTATAGAGTAATGTTCACAGTACAAAGACACTGATGAGCGAACAAAATAGTGGGCATCCACTCCCAGTCACTCTAAATTTACTCTATGTCTTTTTAATATTTTGATATTTAAATCAAAGATTTATTATCCATATTATAATCCTTGATGTTTATAGTTTCTCTCTCCACCATTAACCAATTCTTTTGCACTTTTTGCCAACTACATAATTTATTTTCTTTCTTAAAAAGATTTTAATTATTTAAGATAGTGAAATTTCCCCATGTCTAGATATTTTACTTTACTTCCTGGTGTTTTAATGACCACCCTAGGTATCTACATGGAACTATGAGTAATTTTCAAGCAAGCCACGCTCTGGGACACCTCTGTATCTTTGGCACTATAGAATCTCACCTCAAGCTCAAGCACCCAAGTCAACTCATCCCAGAGACTGAATACAAGTGTTATTTCCTCTGAGAAGCTTTTCCAAATACAGCGTCCCATGGTGCAATGGTCCAAGTTTGGACTCAGGAAGACAAAGGCTGAACATCACATTAACATTTATTAGCATGTGACCTTGGTTGATTTTCTAACCTCTTAGGAGTCAAATTTGAAATCTGAAAGGGTTTATGGACTAGAAATCTATGCATGTATAATTTCCAGAGCATAGTGTGGAACGACTTGGAAATATACATTCTATGTCTTGACATTGTTGTGCAATTTTCAACATACACATTTGGTCTCCATACTAGTGTACAAGAGCCTTGAAGACAAGAGCATGCGTCACTCATAGTTAGTGAGCAGGGCAGTTGGGGCCCTTAGAATCTCTCGAGCTGTTGAAAGCGGTACTGTCTGCTGAGCCTGATTCATCCGGGATGCCACGGGGATGGTGTTTTGTTTTGTTTTTAATCTTCCCTACGGGTGTTAATATGCATCCAGGATTCGGAATCACTGTATTAGGTGCTTAAATATTTGCTGAGCCAGGTGTGGTGGCACATGTCTATAATCCCAGTACTTGAGATGCTGAGACAGAAGGATCAAAGGTTCGAGGCTAGCCTCAGCAACTTAGTGAGACCCTATTTCAAATAAAAAATAAAAAAGACTTGGAGATAGAATGCCCCTGGGTTCAATCCCTAGTGTACACACACACGCACACACACACACATGTATGTGAATGCATGTTGAATACATGTTCTTTGTTCTACACAGCATTTCTAAGGGTCTATTGGATGTTTCATTTATATATACCTTTCACCTTTAACTTTAGGGAAAGCCTATAACGTTGGTGAAGGTGGCTGTTTAATGGAATATGTTACTCTCTTGTGCCTTGGAAGAAGTAAATGGCAATAGACCAGGAGCTCCAGGCTGGCCGGAGTTGAGCCCAGCTGCTCGCTCCTGTCCTCTCTCATGACCGTGCTTTTGAAAGTGAAAAATTCTTTGTCTTATAAAATCAGGAAGAAAGGATGCGGGCGTCATGCTTAGCCTGTCTTTTCTGAAATTCATATTTATAGGTTTTAGATTTCCAGCTACCTTGCTAGTTATACATCATCTCCACTATGAAAATATGTTGAGCCGGATGCAGTGGTGCATACCTGTTATCCCAGTACTTGGGAGGCTGAGACAGGAGGATTGCAGGTTCAAGGACAGACTCAACAAGAAGTGAGACCCTGTTTCAAAATAAAATTTTTTTTAAAAATAGGGTGGGGGGTGTAACTCAAAGGTAGAATGCCCCTGGGGTCAATCCCCAGTACCACATACACACACACACACACACACACACACACACACACACAAAATGTTGAATAATGAATGTCTACTCTGTTTAACCTGGTAAGTATGTGTTCTTCTTTTCAAACATACTTCTGAAATGTGTGTGGGGGTTGAAGGAGAACAAAGTATCTATCAGCTGCTTCCAGTATTGGGTAGCGACACATACTGAATTTGCACTTTTTTAAAGACGCAATTGGGGTTTGTTGGGTAATAAGTGTTCAGTGGGTAACAACGATTTGCAGCAGCCTCAAGTGTTGCTCAGTAAATAAGACTGATTGCCAAAGGGATATTTATTACTATAGTTAGTAAAGAAAATGTGTTTAGAAAACTCTAAACTCTGTCAGGGCTTTCTATTCTTTTTCTTTCTTTTCTTTTTGGCCTTGGATATTCTTGAAACAAGTGACTAACATACCACAATGCCACCATGACTTAAAGGAACTTGAAATTACAAAGAAAATCCAAGAACTCTTGGGTGTTGGAGGATCCTGGGGATTGAACCCAGGGGTATTCTACCTTCAAGCTATATCCCAGGCCCCTTTTTAATTTTTTTGTCTTGAAACACTTTCTCAGTAGGTTGCTGAGAGTCTCCCTGAGTTGCTGAGGCTGGTCTTGAAGCTGTGTTCCTCCTGTCTCAGCCTCCCGAGCACTAGGATTACAGGCGTGCGCCACCAGCCAAGCTCTAAGCTGCCTTTTTCCTTGTTCGCTCTCAGTCTCTCCCAGGCGTGCAGTGGAGCTCTGCAAAGGCTGGGCAGTTCATGCTGTCACGACACAGGAAGCGCAGAAGCAGAGCTGAGAATTCAGAGGTTTATAAAAAGGTACAGCAACACCACTGTTGGTACTGAACACTTTTTTGCTTTGGAAATAGTTATTTCCTAAATAGTCTGATATTTATATGGACATATATAATATATATATATATATATATATATATATATATATATATATATAATGGGTTTATTGCTATTTTAAGTGAATTAACTATTTAAATTTATTAATGTAAATTTCTAATATATAAACATCAATAGCTATAACCCACATTAACAAGAGCTTTATGTGGGCCTCAAAAATATCTTAAGAGAGATGGTGCATGCCCGTAATCCCAGTACTTGGGAGGGAGGCTAAAACAGGAGGATTGCAGGTTCGAGGCCAACCTCAGCTAAACTTAGTGATGCCCTCAGCAACTTAGCGAGACCCTGTTTTAAAATTAAAAAAACAATAGGGCTGGGGAATATCTCAGAAGTAGAATGCCCCTGGGTTTAATCCCCAGTACCACAAAAAAATTTTTAAGAGTATAAAAGAACACTAAGACCAAAGTCTGAGACCTTTTGACTTAAGATATTGGAAATATTTGTGTCTCTTGTAATTTCTTCATACCTATGCATGACATTTTCAAAACAATTACTCATTTTCCAGTCTAAGTTGATTGTCCCTGCTTTCAATAAGCCTAACTTATGTCATTTAAGCGTGTCACCTTTTCTTCCCACTTTTCTTTAGCATGGGCCATGTGTAAAAACTCTCTAAGGGTGAGGTTTTTCTGACCATGGTGTTTGACACTAGTAGCTAGAGATGAATAAGTTGATGCTACACAATGTACAATTTTAAATATATCACTTCTGGACTTTTTTTTTTACATGATAGCCCTAAATGTAAAATAATAAATATATGCATTAAAGTCCCACCTAGACATGGCTGGGAAAAGCACACAAGGATTCCGGCTACTTTCACTTAAAATTTAGAAGTATTGGTTTTTTCTTTTCTTTTGGTACTGGGATTGAACTGGGGGTGGGGGGAGTTCTACCTCTGAGCTGCACCTCCAGCCCTTTTTATGTTTCTTTTTGAGACAGGGTCTCACTAAGTTGCCCAGGCTGGCCTCAGGTACTGGGATTACAGGCGTGCGCCACCACGCCAGGCAAGGAGAATGAATTTGAATGGGACCTGAAGGGAACATGGCAATCATACTGAATTTCCTTAGGTAACTATTAGGTACCTTCTCCTGTCCCCTCAAACATACAACTCAATCCCCACGCTTATCTGAGAACTCGTTTCCTATCGCACCACACTGTTATCTACACGTTCCCTTTGTCCCCTTACACTTTGCACTCAGGGGTGAACAGACCTTATCCAACTAAGGCCCATTCCTCACTCAAAAGCACCCTCCAAAAATTTCCCCTCATTCAATCGTCCCTCTCTGCTCGAACATTTCTATCAGGATACAAGTATGCTGAGATTTCTTCCACCTCAAGTTTTCTTTTCTCTTGGCCCCATTTCCCAGGCAAGCTAGACCTCCATCTTTCTGCTCCCCTCTACAGTAGAGCTTCCTTCAAGGTCGTTATTTATCAATCCAGATCCTTTCTTTGCATTTCTCTTAACCTCACTCCAGTAAGGATTTCCACCTGACTGTTTTTGCCAATATCCTGGAAGATCAGTGGTTAATTCTCAGCTCTCCTCTTCCTAGACATCTCACCCACATTGGCCTTCCCTCTCTGCCGTACCTCCCACACTTGGCTTCCAAGACACCGGACTTTTCTGGCCTGGCTTTGGCATCACTAGTCATTTCTCAGTCTCATTTGCTGCTTTGTCTTGTTTTTCCTAACCTCTTCCATATTCCAGACTTGAACACTTCCCAGCCTCAAATTATACTCACTTATCTGGCCTGTGGTTTCAAATGCCACTTATACCTTGGGCCTCTTACATTTGTAGTTTCTAACCAGACAGCTACCTTGAATTTCACACTCTCATACCCATCTGTCACTGCAAATTTTCTACTTCTTGGCTATCATAAATACATACTAAGCTTAATTTATCTCAAACTGACTACCTTCCTCCCAAACTCTGTTCCTCCCCTCCCCCACCATCCATCATCTTCCATCTCTCCTTCAATAGCAACTCCATCTTTCTGGTTGCTCAGGTCAAAATCTCTGAGTCCTCATCAACTGCTCTTTCTCTGTTAACCTGCATCTGATATATCAGCAAATCCTATTGGCATTGCCTTTTATTAGTTTTAAGAGGAATCTGACCTATGTTCCAAGTATGATATAAATTGAAACTTAGAAACAGGATTAAACACGATTTGGATATTTATTCATATATATCACTTTAGTTCAAATTATACAAACCCAGTTATTGACCTGTTAGATTTCAGCTACTAAAGATGGTATGCAAAAATACCACCAGGCTGTTTAATATCAAAATAAGGTGAAAGAAACTTGACCTAAGCCAAATCCCCCACATATCTAGGGAATTTGAGCCTTTTGTGTGTGTGTGTGTGTGTGTGTGTGTGTGTGTGTGTGGTATGGTACGGATTAAACCCAGGGGTACTGTACCACCTACCTACACCCCCAGTCCTATTTTATTTTTATTTTGAAACAGGGTCTCATTTAGTCATGGAGGGCCTCGCTACGATGATGAAGCTGGCCTCAAACCTGTGATCTTCCTGTCTCAGCCTCCCAAGTACTACTGTGATTACAGGCATGCACCACCACACCTGACAAATTTCAGCTTTTCTTGATATTTATGCATTAGCTATTTAATTTACACATGGATACATAAATAATACTCATCAGTAGTATCATTAAAATATTTTGAGACATCATTACCAATGTTAAGAACCACACTTTAAATTGAAACCCCCAAAAACTGCTTGTTAAAAAATTAAATAAATTTATCTATGAATATAATGTTTTTAGACCATTATTAATTTATTATATTAAGCCGGGCATGGTGGTGCACACTTGTAGTCCCAGTACTTGGGAGGCTGAGACCGGAGGATCCAGGTTCGTGGCCAGCCTCAGCTAATTAGTGAGACCCTCCGCAACTTCGTGAGACCCAGTTTCAAAGCAAAGGATAAAAAATAGGGCCGGGGGTGTAGCTCCGAGGTAGAACACCCATGGGTTCAATCCCCAGTACCGCACAAAAAAAAATTTATTATATTGCACCATATCTACTTTTTTTTAATTCCAGGGGGAAAAGACTGATCTGAGCACTATTATTTGTGCATCTCCTAAGAAATTACTTTGATTTTATCCTATAGCCTCTGCAAATTGCATAACCAATCAATTCTATTTTCTTAAATTGGCTCCTTGGAGTGAAATTAATAGCTCACTGATTAACCTAATATGGCTTATTAAGCTATGCACATTGTAATTACCACATGCTCCAATCTACATTAATATTTTCTTTTTATTCTTTCATTGCCATTACTAATTTCTTTAATTTTGGTATACTTTCTGTATTCACAAAAGACAGCCTTATTTATTCCAGAACAAGATGGAGGTGCAAGTAACCAGACCGATAAATACATACATACATACAATACATACATACATACATACATACGATAAACACATACATACATATATATATACATACATACACACATGCATATGTACACATAGAGACACACACATGAGCACAAAAGGGTTAGTCGAAAGACTGAAAAGGAAAGTGTCTAAAGGTACAAGATGCCTCATTTGTGTTTCTGTGTCAGAGGGAATTCTAAGAAAAAGCTGTGAAAATCAGTATTAGTAGAAAATGAGGATGGTATTTCTTATTTCAGAATTAGTTCAGAAGACGGGTTTCCTCCTTTAAGAGATTTCTGAATACAAACACACTGGATTGCCAGCCAGAGATTCTTAAAACCAAAACCCTGGTGCAATATTATTATTCAGCCAACTAAAATAGAAATAATTATCAATATACATGATCTTTCTGGCCATGCTAATTCTACTTTTTTGCCAACACCTTTCCTTATTAAGCACAAAAGTTATAGCAATTAATTTGGACCAAACAGCCAGACAGAATTTTAATGTGGACATGACTTACTTCACTCTGTTTCACACAGTTATTCTATTATTTATCTATTTATTGTACTGGGGATTGAACCCAGAGACATTCTACCTCTGCGCTACAATCCCCCCAGCTGCCCTTTTTTTTTTTTTTTGAAACAGGGTCTCCCTAGGTTGCTGAGTATCTCGCTACGTTGCTGAGGCTGGTCTTGAACCTGTGGTTCTCTTGTTTCAGCCTTCCAAGTACTGGGATTAAAAGTACGCACCACTGTGCCTGGCTCCCAGTCCTTTTTTATTTTTTATTTTGAAACAGGGTCTCACTAAGTTGTTGAGGCTGGCCTGGAACCTGCAGTCCTCCTGTCTCAGTGTCCCAAGTACTGGGATTGCAATCATGCTCCACCACGCCCGGCTTTTTAAAAATCTCTTTTATAAGAAAAGATCCACTGTGCCATCAGATGCGCCATCTGAAGACAAATATGGTAGGAACTCCTTTATCAATTATTCAAGACCAGTTGTCTCAGTGACTACTTTTGTTCTGTTTCATTACATGATTGTACTGTATGATTTCCAATCTGCTTATGTGTTTTCTGAGGCTCTGGGGCAAGTGCAGTACAGAAACACATAGAGAAAGAAGTGAGAAATATCAGCTGTCTTCATGTGTGGTGGTAGCAACAAATAATTTCTATCAGGAATTGAAAACAGAGTTAGTTTCTTAGTATTGTTACCCATTCTTCAAGCCAAATGTTGGTAAGCAAAAGATTTGCAGCCTTTCAGCCCAAGATCCCAGGTTAAAGAACAATGATTTCCAGCGAGGCACAGTGGCACACACCTATAATCCCAGTACTCGGGAGGCTGAGACAGGAGGATCGCAACTTCGAGGACAGCCTTGGCAACTTAGCAAGAACCTCAGCAACTTAGTAAGAACCTATCTCAAAATAAAAAATGTAAAAAGGGTTGGGGGTGTAGCTCAGAGGTAGAATCCCCCTGAGTTCAATCCCTAGTATGAAAAAAAAAACCACAGTGATTCCTGAGCAGGATGAAGAACGAGACACAAAAATCAATCTTCTTTTAAAATCCATTACTTTCAGCACCTACTTCCTAGTATGTTTCATAATAAAACAAAACAGGCACTGCACATCTTTTAAAATATGTATGAAATGGAACGATCATCATAAAGTATATCCCTGCATGCTAAACTTCAGAAATCTTCTCTCTAAAAATATCGGGTTTGGGATTTATACCTGGTGTTTTCTGATGCTCATCATGTATCATCATTATTTAAATGAAAATTCCATGGCATTAATTGACTAAAGGGGGTTTTATTTTCCTGACCAGGAATTACCCAGTGAAGAATACATTATTCGCAAGAAGCCCACAGTTATTTGATGGCCAGGGTAAGAAGTGAAACCATTTTTCAAGAAGCGGCTGATAAAGGACTAGACTCATTAAAGTGAATTCAAGGGCTCATGGCTAAGTGGTAAAATATTTAAAAGGATCAAATCTAATAAACTACCAGGAAAGCTAAATGACTGTCATATCTACTACGCACCAATTCAGTTCAGTGTTGCACACATGGCAAGCCTCTTAGCCCAGCACTTGGCAGAATAATCACCTCATTAAATGAAGATGTAAGTGTAGTGGAGAAACCTTCATGGGCTCAGGTTCTCCCAAGGAAAAGAAAAGCTTCACGTGATGTGTTCCACTTGATAAGAGAGCATGCAGCTTAGACATGCCCGCGGGTTTGAGGATGAAAAGGGACTCGGGGAGGGGCAAATAAATGCATATAGATAAAATTAGAAAAACATGACATTAATGTTTCAGTGTGTTTTATACTCTCCTAGATGCATAATAATAACATGGTTCCATGCTTTGCTTTCTTGGTGGAGTACAAAATATATTGTAGGACAGAATAATGGGATTCAGTTAAGATTGGAATGGAAGGAAAGATTCTCCACGGAAGGGTGTTTCAATTGCTATCGCACATGTAAATCAACTGGGACGCTTATAGATAACACATATAAGCTTACCAAATGTACATATGTGTGTGTACTTTTTTATTTCTTTATTTTGAGGCAGGATTTCACTAACTGGTTGAAGGCCTTGCTAAATTGCAGAACTGGCCTTGAAACTGCGATCCTCCTGTCAGCCTCCCAAGTACTGGGATTACAGTGTGATTTGGAAGCAATGTGTAGGCACCAGTATGTTACGGTAATATTTAACCAGGGATGAGAAAGCACCACTTTAGGTATATGGCCATGTCATGTACTGGAGCTCTTTTGTAAAAGGGGCCTATTCACAATCACACCTGGATTAAAGAGTAAACAGCTGTCATGGGCATACCAGGAGGTATGGCCACTCTACCACATATCAGCACTGAATATATCATTAGTGTTTTTTTTCTTTTTTTTTTTTTTTTTTTTTTTTTTTTTTTTTTTTTTTTTTTTTTGTGTGTGTGTGTGTGTTTTACTGGGGATAGAACCCAGGGGGCATTCTACCTTTGAGCTATACTCCCAGCCCTATTTTTTTTATTTTTAAACAAGGTCTCACTAAGTTGCAGAGGGCCTCACTAAATTGCTGAAACTGGCCTAGAACTTGTGACCCTCCAGTCTCACCCTCCCAAGTACTGGAATTACACGCGTGTGCCACCACATCCAGCCCTACAGTGTTCTTGATAAGAGGTAGTTCAGTCTGTGCTTCATTACCTACAAAATGGGAATATCCTCCAGCTATCCCACTCCTGGGTATCTTTCCAAAGGAACTGAAATCAGGGAATTACAGTAATATATGCAAATCCATGTTCATAGCAGCACAATTCAGAATAGCCAAATTATGGAACCAACCTAGGTGTCCATCAACAGATGAATGGATTACAAAATTATGGGATATCCACAAATTGGAATTCTACTCAGCAATCAAGAAGAACAAAATAATATCATTGCAGGAAAATGGATGGACCTAGAGAACATTATGTTAAGTGAGATTAGCCAGTCACAGAAAGTGAAGGGTCATATGTTTTCTCCCATATGCGGAATATAAGAATTAATCCGGTTACCAGCAGGACTTCAGATGATGGAGGAGAAACTTTAGTGGAGCGAGGAAGGCGGTCTATGGGAAGTAGTGGGGGAGAGGGAGGATCAATGAAGGAACTACTTCCATTGACATGTACATATGTAAGAATACTGATGTCAGTCTCAATACCCTGTATTGGGAAGGGAGGGAGTGGGGAGGGAGCCACAGGAAAGCCGGCCAAGTGCAAGTGCTGTGTGCATGTATGTCACTATCACTATGAACTGCATTATGATGTCAGACTATAATGCACCCATAAAAGTATATTAAAAATGGGAATTTCTTTTTATCCCAAGACAACCCCTTAGATCTTTTGACAACTACAAAATACTGTTAGTTCTACCCATTATTTTCTCTGTTCACCCACAAGAATTTAACCTCTCTTCCATAGACAGGTCTTTTAGATATTTGAAGATATATGCTGTGTTCCCTCCTTAGCAACCACATTTTCTCTCCTGAAGTCAAATTTTTTCACCTCCAGATTAAATACCCAACTGTTTTGGTTTGGTTTTGAGTGTGGTACTGGAGATTGAATACAGGGGTGTTGTACCTCTGAGTCACACCCCCAGCCCTGTTATTTTTTTTATTTTGGAACAGTTTCTCGCTAAGTGGCCAAGGCTAGCCTCTAACTTGTACCCTTCGGTTTTTCAAGACTTACATCATGACTTTGAATTTTCTCATCATTAGGATTGCTCACATTGGAGTTTGTTTATACTCTATCAATATAGAGCCAAGGTAAGGATCCTCTAACAATTTGAAAGCTGGGCATAGTGACACATACCTGTAATCCAAGTACTTGGGGGGCTGAGACAAGAGGATCGCAGGTTCGAGGACAGCCTCAGGAATGTAGCGAGACTCATCAACCTAGTGAGACCCTGTTTCAAAACAAAACAAAACAACAACAACAAAAGGACTGGGGTGTAGCCCCAGAGGTAGAATGCCCCTGGGTTCAATCCCCAGTACCACACACACAAATAAATAAATAAATAAATAAATAAATATTAGTGGATGTAAACACATATATAATATCTAAATGAAGATATGATCGAAGAATTAAAAAGCCTGTGTAGTTATCTAAACTTCTCAAGCCTCTTCTCCCCCAACCAAGAGAATGGTAAGCCCCGAATAAACAGGCCTTAGGATTAGAGGAAGAATATGGTTCATAAGTATAACTTGGTTATCCTCAGGGACACCTAAGGCGATTTTAGTCCTAACCAGAACTCATTGCAAATATTGACTGACTGATGGAATTTACTAGCTAAAGGATGGATGAGAGACTTGAGGGCTGCTCTGCAATGCTTTCTTAGCTAGGACTGCTTTGGGCTGCGTATACCTGGTCATCTAGATTATTTATTGTAAATTATCCTGTAATTTATGGGCTACAGCTGGTCTCAATAACGGACATTAATCATTTCAGCAGATAGAGCTGTGGGTTAGCAAGACAATAAAAAGAGCCCCAAACCCATGGCTTCCCTCTCCTAACTTGTCTTGTATGCAGTTAGCACTGCTCATCCCCAAACTAAACTGCCTCTCAGACCTGAAACAGAGCCCCAAGGGCTGTGCCTTAAGTCAGGCCCCTTGGACACCTGCTCACGCTTGTCTTTGCTAATCACGAGTACATCTCAGCATTCAGTAGCTTCCTGTGTGTCTAACAGTTTTTGGTCTTTGGTATTTCAGTTTTGCTCCATCTCCAGGGTTCTCCTTCTAGGGCCCTAGAGTTCATTCTGAAACACATGCTGTCTTCATTACCTTTGGTTAAAGTCTCTCTGATTAATCCTTTTAAATCAATATTTCCTCAGAAATAAAACACGCCTATAATCCCAGTACTTGGAAGGCTGAGACAGGAGGATCACAGGTTTGAGGCTAGCCTTAGCAACTTAGTAAGACTCTTAGTAACCTAAAGAGACCCTGTTTCAAGACAAAAAATAAAAAGGGCTGAGGGTGTAGCTCCAAGGTAGAATACCCCTGGATTCAATCCCCAGTACCACAAAAATTTACTTTATTGCGATATCCACATATGGTATAATTTTATTCACTTGAAGGGTATAATTTGACATCCTTAATTGTCCAGAGTTGTGCAACCATCACTAAAATTGACTTTAAAACATTTTATCACCCCCAAAAGAAACCCTATACTCACCACCCACCTCCTGCCCTCCCCAACCTAGGGCATCACAATCTACTTTTGATTTTATAGATTTGCCGACTCTGGGTTTCAGTATAATAAGATCATATAATATATGGGCTTTGGGGACTGGTTTTCTCTTAGCATCATGTTTTCAAGGTTCATTCTTGTAGCACAGGTCAGTGCTTCCTTTTTCTTGCATAATACTCCTTGCTATAGACAGACCACCTTCCGTTTACCCATTCTCAGTTGATAGACAATGCGATTGTCCACATGGGAGAGAGAACATGAGGTGCTTGTCTTTCTGTGTCTGGCTTGTTTCACTTCACATAAATGTGGTCCAGTTCTATCTATTCTGCTACAAATGACAGGATTTTATTCTTTTCGTTGCTGAACAAAATTTCCTTGTGTATATATATCACATTTTCTTTATTCATCTGTTGATAAGCACCAGAGCTGATTCTGTATTCTAGCTATTGTGAATAGTGCTGCAATAAACATTTCATGCAAGTATCTCTTTGGTTCCCAGATATATATCCAGAGTGCGATAGCTGGTTTGAGAATGAGATGGACATCCCATACTGGCGGCATTGAGAACCCCAATGAGACAAGATCAGAAAAAGAACCTCTCTATGGCATATTATAGTTAAAATGCCTACCATATAGAAAAAGGATAGAGTTTTAAGAGTCTCAAGAGAAAAACAGTAAGTCACATTTAGAGGTAAGCCAATCAGAATTACTTCTGATTTCTCAGCAGAGACTCTAAAAATCAGGAGGGCTTGGAATGATGTATTCTAAGACTGAAAGAAAATAATTGCCAGCCAGTATTACTATATCCAGCAAAGTTATCCTTCAGAATAAAACAAGAAATAAAAATCTTCCATGATAAGTATAAACTAAAAGAATTAATGACTGCTAATATATCTCTATATGTTACAGGCCCAATACATTCTTTTAATTATTTACACAACTTTGTTAGTAATGAAGCAAGCATATATTTATGCCTTGTTATATTAACCTTCTTATTTACCATGGGTAGTTCTCTTATTTTTTTTCTGGGAATTCTAGTTATGATTGGTGTCATTTCATTATCACAATACACTTTTTTTTCCACTCAACTCAACTCATTTATGTTATTTTCTTTTTTTCTTTTCTTTTCTTTTCTCTTTTTTTGGTATTTGTATCTTTCCTTGCCCCCCAGACACACCTTGATACAAATCTAGGAGGCCCCTCTACTCTTGGGGGGTATCTAGGTACCTAATAGCTTTCTGTTGGATTGGAGAAGACCACCCCTAATTGTCTGTGCTCTAGCAGTCAGATCTCTTCCTGGTTGGGGATACAGTCTTGTGTTCCCACTTGTAAAAATGCCTCCTGCACCTGGACCTGTCAAAACAGGCATGATCCTGCCCATGTAGACTTTGAGGTATGGCACTTTTCTCTTGAAGATTATAGAGTTGGGGGAGGGCATGTATTTTTGACATATATTTGTGAATATCTTTCCTGGCCATGTTTATTAAAGTCTTCTATGCCTCCTTAGCTGTATGTCTCTGTCTTTCCCAAGATTAGGGAAGTTCTCTATTGTTTCATTTATTATGTTTCCTATGCTTTTTCCTCTTTTCTCCTTCAGGTATTCCAAACAATGAGGATATTTGTTTAATGATGTCCCAAAGGTCTTGACAGCTCTCTTCATTCTGCCCTGTGTCTTTGTTTGTGTCTGAGTGGGATATTTCAAAAAGCCTATCTTCAAGTTCAGATATTCTTTATTCTGCTTCATCTAGTCTGTTGCTGAGGCATTCAGCTGTGTTTTTATTTGACTTACTGAGTTCTTCATTTCTAAGACTTTTGGTTGTCTTTTAAAATGTCTTCGCTGAATTTTACAGTCATATCCTGCATTGTCTTCTTAATTTCATTTAACCACTCATCTCTGTTCTCTTGGATCCCACTGTGCTGTCTTATAATCATTCTTTTAAATTCTTTATCAGGCATTTCCTCCATATTGGTTTTTTGGGGGGGTTATCAGTGACTAGAAAGTTACTGTTTTCTTTTGGAAGCATCATAGTACCTTGTTTTTCATAGTTTTTGTGATCCTAATGTTGAGATTTGCGTATCTGTTGGATCACAGGCCGGTGGACAAGGCATCTGGGCCTACCCTGGGGAGAGGCTTGTGGGGAGAGAGTACTCTTTCTAGATTCTCTCTTATATCTTCTTTTTAAAAAATATTTTATGTATTTATTTATTTTGGCACTGGGGCATTGAAACCTGGGGCATTCTTCCTCTGAACTACACCCCCAGCCCTATTTTATTTTGAAGCAGGGTCTTGCTATATTGCTGAGGACCTCACTAAGTTGCCAAGACTGGCCTTGAACTTGCAATCCTCCTGTCTCAGCCTCCCAAGTCCTGGGATTACAGGTGTGTGCTAACACACCAGCTCCTGTTTTATTTTGAAACGGGGTGTTGCTGAGATTGACCCTGGATCTGCGATCTTTCATCTCAGCCTCCCAAGTACTGGAATAACAGGTGTGTGCCACTAAATCCAAGTTATGTTCTCTCCTGTCTATTTCAGAGTTATGTACAACAGTGTACTGGTGACAAACCTAGGCTTACATTAGCCTCTAGTCACTGAAAAAGTGACAGTGCACCCAGAGCAGACTCCCAGCGCATCTGAACCTGAGTGTCATTCAGTGCTAAAATAGTGGAAGTGACTACAGACTCAGAAAATAAGCAGCTGGCTTAGAATTTCTGGAAACACAGTTACAACAAAGTCACATTAGGAAGACTGGAATAAATACCTGATGCTTCAATGCCCAGGTAGCATCCATGCCAACACACATCAAGGGCTTTCCAGAAACTATGACCTCTCCTAGTAGGTGGTAGAAACTGACCACAGAATAATATATGGGAGAATTTAAAGCAGCTATTTAGAGGAAACTCAGCTTGAAGAAAATGCAGAGAAACATTTTATTTTTTTATACTCTGAGAAACTTAAAGAGGCAAAAGCAGGGTTTTTTTGTTTTATTATTTTTTTTGAGAGGCACTGGGGATCGAACTCAGGGGCATTCTACCTCTGAGCTACACTCCTGCCCTATTTTATTCCTTATTTTGAAACAGGGTCTCACTAAGAAGCTGAGGCTGGCTGCAAACCTGTGATCCTCCTGTCTCAGCCTCCCAAGTACTGAGATTACAAGCATGTGCCACCACGCCTGGCACAAAAGCAATTTTAAAGATAAAATATTAATTCTTGGCTATAAATATACTCAGTGAAATTAAAAATAGGATAAATGAAATTAAAAATAAGAGAGAAGGCATGTGGTGGCACATGCCTGTAATCCTAATACTTGGGAGGCTGAATCAGGAAGATGGCAGGTTCCACTTAGCAAGACCTAGTTTCTTTTCTTTTTATTTATTTATTTTTTTAAAATGGAATACAAGGGATTGAACTCAGGGGCATTCTACTTCTTTTTTTTTTTTTTGGTACTGGGGATTGACCCAGGGGCATTTTGCCTCCGAGCTACACCCCCAGCCCTATTTTTTATTCTTTTATTTTGAAACAGGGTCTCGCTAAGTTGCAGAGGGCCTCACTAAGTAGCCGAGGCTGGCCGCGAACCTGGATCCTCCTGTCTCAGCCTCCCAAGTACTGGGATTACAAGCGTGCGCCACCACGCCCAGCTGGCATTCTACTTCTGAGTTACACTCCCAGCCCTATTTTATTTTTTAGTTTGAAATAGGGTCTTGCTGAGTTGTGGAGGGCCTCACTAAGTTGCTGAGGATGGCCACAAACCTGTGATCGTCCTGTCTCAGCCTCCCAAGTACTGGGGATGCCACCACACCCAGCTACGAGCCAGTTTCAAAATAAAAAAATAGAATATGCTGGAGATATACTTTAAATGTAGAATTCCCTGGGTTCAACCCCCAGTACCACAAATAACTAACAAACTAAACAAATAAGTAAAATAGGATAGAAGGCATCAATTGCAGAATAGATCAAACAGAAGAGAGAATTAGTGAGCTCAAAGACAGACTATTTGGAAAATCAGTGTGGCGGTTCCTCAGAAAACTGGAAATGGGACCACTTTATGACATAACTATACCACTCCTCGGTATCTTTCCAAAGGAACTCAAGTCACAATACTATAGTGATACATGCATATCACAGTTTACAAATTATAGAATCAACCTAGAGGTTCATCAACAGATGAATAGATTATGAAACTGTGACACATACATACAATGAAACTTTATTAATCCATAAAGTACAAAAATTTTGTCACTTTCAGGAAAATGGATAGAAATAGAGATTATTATGGTAAATGAGATTAGCCAGACCCAGAAAGTAAAAGGTCATATGTTTCCTTGCACATGTGGAAGCTAGAAAGAAATTGGGAAAGAAAAGGGACTTCAGATCGTTGAGGAAAGATGCAAGTAGAATAGTGGAAAGGGGTTTGGGGAGGGGGAAAGAAAACTTGATGAAGGAGGCCGTTTAAATAATGTTATGTACATGTGTGAAGTGATCGATACCGATATCGATAATACGTTCTGGGAAGAGGGGAAGTGGGGCGGCATACAGAGGGAGGCCTACCAACTGCTGCGTGCCTGTATATGCCTATCACTCTGAACCTTATTATGGTGTACAAAACACCAGTAGAAATATATTTTTAAAAAAGAATTACATTCTAAAAATAAATAGGCAGACTATCTGAAAATACTCAATTGGAGGAGGATGAGAAAAGCTTAGGAAAAATTTGGCACGATATTAAAATAGCAAATATTTGCATTACTGCGGTTCAAGAATGGCTTGAGAATACCAAGAGGGTTAGAAAGCTTACTCGAAGAAGAAATAATTAAAAATCCAAAACCTAAAGGACACAATATCCAAATTCTTGAAGGTCAAAGGTCACCAGTCAAATTTCACTCAACCAAGTCTACCCCAAGATACCTTATTATCAAGCTTTCAACAGTGAAAGATAAAGAGAATTTTCTAAAGATTCCCAGAAAAAATAAATCACACAGAATATCCCATGCAACTGATGGCAAAATTTTCAGCAGAAACCTCGTAGGCCAGGAGAGAGTAGCATGGGATTTTCACAGTGCTAAGGGGGGAAAAAACCCCGCCAAACAGGAATACTTCCCCCAGCAAAGCTATCCTTTAAATATGAAGAAGAGAAAGACAAACAAAACTGAAAGAATCTCTGTCCTCCAGACCTGTTCTACAAGAAATGCTAAAGGGTGTCTTTTCAAACCGAAAGAAAGGGATGTTATGACTAAGACGAAAACATGGCAAGGTATAAAACTTTCTGGTAGGGGAAATTATACAAACAATTTCAGAATGCTCTAATATCATAAGCATGGTGCATAAACCATTTGTATCTTTAGCATAAACTCTAAAAACACAGTTAAAATAACTTAATATGTTAAGATGTAGGTCATATAGAATTGTACCATTTGCAGGAAAATGGATGGAACTGGAGACTTTTTTGCTAAGTGAGATTAGTCAGTCTCAGAAAGTCAAGGGTGATATATTTTCTCTCATTTGTGGAAGCTAGGAAGAAAATAGGAAACGTAAGGGACTTTGATGCAAAGAAAGATCTGTAGAGTAGCTGAAGGAGGATGGGGAAAAGTTGGGGTGGGAGGATGGAAGACTGGAGAAGGATACAGTTCAAATCATACTATGGCAATTTGCGAAGCTATTTCTACCAATCTCACTAACTTGTATGGGGAGGGAGATACACAAAAAGCTGTGTGCATGTATGTTTTTAATACATTGAACCTCGCTATGATGTATAATTGCAGTGCACCAATAAAGTAAAAGGCAATATAGAAAGATCTAAATTGGGACATCAAAAATTCGAAATGTAGGGAGGAATGAAGTGCAATTGTACAGTTTTCCTGTTAGGATATTTTCTCTTATTCTTTTGTTTCTGTTCTTATCTTTACAATCATGTTAAGTTTCTATCGTTTCAAAATAGCTTGTAAAATATAAAAAGATACTTTTGGTAAGCCTCATGGTAGCCACAAAACAAAAACTTAAAATAGACAAACTAAAAATAATAATCAAGCAATAAATAACACACTAGAAGAGTAAAACAGTTTACTACAAATGAAGATAACATTGAGAAAGAAAGAAAATACACCAAAACTAGAAAACAAATGACAGAATGGCTTTGGTAAAAACTAGTCTATCAATAATTACCCAGACAGACTCTAAATGGACTAAATTATCTAATTAAAAGACATAGAGTAGATGAATGGATAAAAATACAAGACAACAATAATGTAGCTTTCAAAAAACTTACTTCACCTCTAAAGACATACATAGACTGAAGGTGAAGGGATGGAATAAGACTTTTCATACAAATGAAATCCAAAAGAAAGCAGAAGTAGTCATACTTACATCAACAAATTCTCAAAAACTGAAATAATATTAGCTATCTATTCTGACTACAAAGTAATAAAACTAGAAATCAATACAAGGAAAACTTTGGAAACTACATAAATACATGGAAATTAAACAATTTACTTTTTCTGGTTTTGGTTTGGTTTGGTTTGGTTTGGTTTGGTTTGGTGATACTGGGAATTGAATTCAAGGGGCACTCTACCTCCAAGCTAAGTTGCTGAGGCTGGCTTTGAACCTGTGATCCCTGTCCTGTGTCTCAGCCTCCCAAGTACTGGAATTACAGGTGTGAGCCACAAGGCCTGGCTAACAACTTACTTTTTGACCAACCAATGGATGAAAAAGAAATTTAAAAATTTTGTGAAACAAATGAAAATGGAGACACAACATGCCAAAACTTTGCATCTTCAATAATACAGCAAAAGCATTACTAAGAAAAAATTTTATAGCTATCATACACACATTGATAAAGTAAAAAATTCACACGGTAAAAAGTAAAAAATTCTCAAGGTGCTAGAAAAGCAAATTCCAAAATTAGTAGAAGAAAATTTAATACTAAAGATCAGAGTGGAAATAAATGAACAATAAAAAAGAGTCAATAAAACAAAGAGCTGGTTCTTCAAAAAGATAAAAAACAGACAAACCCTTAACTAGATTAACTATGAAAAAAGAGAGAGAAGACTCAAATAAAATCAGAGATTAAAAGGGAGAGATTACAACTGAAACCACAGAAATACAAAACATTTTTACAGATTACTGTGAACAGCTGTGACAACAAATTAGAAAAACTAGAGGAAATGGACGCATACATCTTTCCCAGACTGAATCATGAAGAAGTAGGAAACCCAAATAGATTAATAACAAATAATAAGATTAGATCAGTAATAAAAGTCTTCCATCAAAAAAAAACCAAGACCAGATGGCTTCATGGCTAAATTCTACCAATATTTAAAAAGTAATAAAAGTGAATTTTCCTTAATCTATCCCAAAATATAGAAGATGAAGGAGTTCTTCTAAACACATTCTAGGAGGTCAGATTACTGATTCCAAATCCAGAAAAGGGCACAACAATAATGAACTACCATCCAATATCCTTGATGAACACAGATGCTAAAATCCTCAGCAAAATTCTAGCAAATGGAATACAACAGCACATTAAAAAAATCATTCGCTATGATCAAGTGAGATTCACCCCCCTTGCTGTATCAATGTACACAAACCAATAAACGTGATATGCCATATACCATATCAACAAAATAAAGGACAAAAACCATATGATCCTCTTGTAGGTGCAGAAAAGTCATTTAATAAAATTCATTATTCTTTCATGATAAGAATACTGAACAAATTAGGCACAGAAGGATCATATGTCAACATGATTAAGGCTTTCTATAATAAAGCAACAGCTAACATTATACTGGTCTGGGAGAAGCCAAAAGCTTTCTCTCTAAGATCTGGAACAAGGTAATGATGTCCAGTCTCACCACTTTTATTCAAAACAATACTGGAAATTCTAGCCAGTATAATCAGACACATGAAAAAATAGAGGCCATCCAAATTAGAATGTATTCAAAATGATACGGTCTTATATAGAGAAAACAAAAATACTCCACCAAGAAACTATTATAACACATGACTCAGCAAATTTGGAGGATACAAAAATCAATATCATCACTGTATGCCAATAGCAAATTATCTGAAATAGAAATCAAGAAAGCAATTCCATTTACAATAGCTACAAAATAAAAATACCCATAAATACATTTAACTGAAAAGGCGAAAGATCTATACAATTAAAACTAAAAAATTGGTGAAAGAAGTGGAAGAAAATGAAATGTGGAAACATTTCACATCTTCATGGATTGGAAGAACTAATATTCTTAAAATATCCATACTTCCTAAAACAATTCACAAGGTCTATGCAATATCTACCCAAATGCCAAAGACATTCTTCACAGAGCTAGAAAAATCAATTCTAAATTTATATGGAACCACAAAAACCCCAACTAGCCAAAGCTATCTTGAGAACAAAGCACAAAGTAGGCATCATTACATAACCTCACTTCAAAACATAACTACAAAGCTGTAGTAATCAAAACAACATGGTATTGGCAAAGAGACGCATAGATCAATGGAACAGAATAGAGAGCCTGGAAGTAAACCCACACACATATAGTCAAATGATTTGTGTGTGTGTGTGGTACTGGGGATTGAACCCAGGGGCATTCTACCTCTGAGCTACAACTCCAGCCCTATTTTATTTATTTATTTATTGAAACAGGATCTCACTAAGTTGTTGAGGCTGGCCGCAAGCCTGCAGTCCTCCTGTCTCAGCCTCCCAAGTACTGGGATTACAAGTGTGTGCCACCACGCCCAGCTTCAAATGATTTTTTGACAAAGGTGCTAAGAATAAGCATTAGAGAAATTACAGTCTTTTCAATAAATGGTCCTAGGAAAATTGATATCCACTTGCAGAAAAATGAAAAAAGCCCTATCTTTCACCAGTTACAAATACCAACTCAAAATAGATTGAAGACTTAGATGTAAGACCTCAAACTATGAAATGAGTAGAAGAGAGCCTCAGAACACTAGAATGAGTAAGGGTATTTTTGAACAAGAACTCCAAAGCACAGGAAACAAAAACAAAAATAGATACATACTTCTGCACAACAAAGGAAACAACAGAGCAAAAAGACGACTTTTAGAATGGGAGAAAATATTTGAAAACTATACATTGGACAAGGGGTTGATATCCAGAATACATAGGGAACATCAAAAATTCTAACAAAAATCCAATGATTCAATTTCAAAATAGGCAACATCTCTAAATAGACATTTCTCAAAGGAAGATATATATATACATGTCCAACAGTTACATGTTACAAATGTTCTAATCCTAGGGAAACGCAAATAAAAACCATGAGATAGCACCTCTCTCAAGCAAGAATGGCTATTAACAAAAATACAAAAGCTAACGAATGCTGGTGAGGATGTGAAATGGAAACAACTTAATGTGCATTAATTGATAAATGGATAAAGAAAATGTGGTACATATTCACAAGGAAATTCTGTTCAGCCATAAAAAGAATGAAATTCTGTCTTTTGCAGTAAAATGGATGGAACTAGGGATCATTCCAGTAAGTATAATAAGCCAGGTATGGAAAGATAAGAACTACATGATCTCACTCATGCATGGAGTCTAAAATAGTTCATCTCATAGAAGTTGAGAGTACTATGGTGATTACCAGAGTCCAGGGGGAGGGCTGGGAAAGACTGATAGATGGGCTCTAAGTTCTATTTATTTTGGTACTGAGGATCAAACTCAGGAACATTCTACCTTTGAGCTACACCCCTAGCCTTATTTTAATTTTATTTTGAAACAGGGTGTCACTAACTTACTGAGGCTGTCCTTGAACCTGCAATCCTCTTGTCTCAGCCTCTCAAATACTAGAATTACAGGTGTGCACCACATCCAGCTATTAAGTCATATTTAGATAGGAAAAAGTAGTGAGGGGACTATAGATAACAATTATGTGCCATATACTTCACAAAGACAAGATGTTTGAGAATATTAATATGTTTAACCTTATTTAAACATTACACAATGTATGCATGTATTAAAATATTACAAGGTAATATTACAAGGTACCCCATTTCTATGTACAATTTTATGGTCAGTTGAGAATGAATTAAAAATAAATGTTAAGTATCAAACATTAACTTGGGTATAAATAAGTAGCATATATTTTCTTTTTTTTTTGGCCAAGGTATATAAAAGTCCCTGATAATTTTGTCAGTTAATTCACCATTGCATTAATCCCTCAGTCATATTCGAAATATTTGCTAAATACATGCCAGTTCAGAAAAATATTTGGCAAGAGGTTGGAGACTATTTGGATCTTTGTATCTATCTCAGAGCTTTGCTTAGAACCCTGTGAAATGTTCATATTCAAAACGGAATCCAAAGCAAGCGATTATACACCAGCTCATCCGTGATTTTCCAAATTGATCGTCACCTTTTCCTAATTTTGGATTGTGTTTTCTATTCAAAGTGAAATGTTGGCATGCCTACAATTTTTTTCCTTCTTCAAATCTGGGTGCCCAACTGTCAGATTTCTAAAATTTTACTTCCTCCAGCAGGAGGAACATGTTTTTAGACACATTTTTTAAAATTTGCTCCAACTTATTTTGCCAAAGCAATAGAGTCTTTATGACAGAAGAGAGATGCTTACAACAAACAGAGAAGGAAGAATGAAATCTTTCCAAACATAGGCATTTTATAAATTAGCTAGCACATGGAAGGAGTTGCAGAAGCCATCTTTCCAAGAGCTCACAAATTCTCTTTGGTTTTTTTTTATGTTTCATCTTTTAAATTTTGCTGTTGCAAACCTTGTTTAGCATCACATTATTAAAATGCAGCCACAAATAGGCAGTTTTTTTTATGAAACATTCAAATCTATAGCATTTTTAGACCACAAACAGTCCCAATAGTGGTGTGTAATTGAAAGACTACAAATTCTGGCACTGTATAGAGTTAGCTTAAAATCTGAGTTTCATTCACTAGCTATGTGTTCTTAATAAGTAATTTCCCATCCCAGAGTCTATCTCCCAATCTGGAAAATGGGCATAATAATAAATGATGACCACCCAGAGCTCGTAAGGGTCACAATAGATAGTACATGTGACATGAGTGGAAATTGAAAGGAGCTCATTAATTGTATCTACTATCATTTTCATTAGTGAAAGAAACCAGTTGTCATTTAGAGTATATGAAAAATGTGTGAGTGTGGGGGGGTAATACAGAAAAAGTATGGAAAGTTTTAACTTAAAGACTCAAAACATAGATAAATAATACAGGTGATATCACAAAATAATGCATCCTATAGAACTAAATGAGTAAGACAGGCAATAGGTCTACAAGAATAATTGTTCATAATATAAAAATAATCAGTGCTTTGTTTAGTGAAAATCAGTTACTACTTTTACATTCTCCAGAAAGATTTTATAAAGGCAAATGGTAATAGAAAGGAGGGTTGTTTTTTTTTTTTTTTTTTTTGTCCATGGACTGTGGGAAAACAAATTTAAGAATCATGCCTGAGATGAGCCCAGCTTCCAAAGTCTACATATTTCTCGGCAAAAGTAAACTTAAGGGATCTCTTACCACCGATGCTTTACTTCCTTCTCTGCTTGCCCTCTGAGGAGTCTTTGATATTGTGAGAATGTCAAGCATTATCTACAGCAGGAATGCAGGTGGAGCCACAGTAATCCCTCATTCCACAGCCCTATAGTAAGTAATCATCAGACCATCAAGACAGTCTATCTATAGCTTATCACTTCAACTTTAGAATCTATATACAAAACATGAAGGGCCTAACGATGGCTGCAAGAAAGAAAAAATACAAGTTTGGGGAAGGTAAAAGTAAAAAATGCACACCAGTTAAAAGGTGGTTGTTATAGGATGATGTGAAATGAAAGGAAGGGTAAAGTTACTAACATCGTCATCTTAGAGTCAAAAATTATGACTGTAATTTAAGGAACAAATGGAGGTTTAAGTACATTATTTAATGGTGACTTAATTATATTATCTAAAGTGAGTTAAAGTAATATTAAGGAAAACAAAAAAGATGACATAATGATATTGGGAGAAAAAGGGTTGATGTAACTGAATTAAATTCAACTCTCTCATAGCCAGAAGCCAATACATAACTTCTTAAGTTGATAAGTAAACACTGTAGTATATTATTTAGCAATATTCTAATGTTAATAATATACTGATGTTGGTTATTGCTGGACATAGCAATATACTGTTGGACATTACGAACAAAAGAGCCTTATTTTTAATGTTAAAAATGAAATAAAAGCACTGAAGAAGAAAAAGAATAGTCATGCTCACTGAATCTCAATGGTCAATACACAACGCTGGCCGGGCATGGTGGCACACTTGGGAAGCTGAGGCAGGAGAATCACGAGTTTGAGGATAGCCTCAGCAATTTAGCGAGACTTTCAGCAACCTAGCGAGACTGTTTCAAAACAAAACAAAAAAAAAATTAAAAAGGGGTTGGGGGTATAGTTCAGAGGTAGAATGCCTCTGGGTTCAATCCCCAGTATCATACTCACACACACACACAAACAAAAAAAATTCACAATGCTTTGCATTTCTTTAGTTTTAACACACACAAATTCAATACACTGTGAAGTTTAAAACACCTAAATTCCAGAACTAACTAGCTGTGTGATTAAAGGCATCTTGGATTCTCTGAATGTTAACATCCTGATCTGACAGGTGGATAATAACAATAATATGGCAGTATCATAAAAATCAAATAAGAAGCCAGGAGTGGCAGCACACGCCTGTAGTTCCAGTACTTGGGAGCCTGCGAGAAGAGGATCACAGGTTCAAAGCCAGCCTCAGCAACTCAGGGAGACCCTGTTTCTAAATAAAAAATAAAATAGGGATGGGGTGTAGCTCAGAGGTAGAATGCCCCTGGGTTCCATCCCCAGCACCACATACACACACAAAAATGAATTGAGTAAGAATGAATATTTAAAGAGTACAGTATGGTTCCTAGAACCATAAACCTAAATAATAGCATTTTTTTGATTGTTTATTTATTTGTTTTACAAAATTCCATCCTTTGGTGTGCATTTTATAATACAGAGCTGGCACCTGAGGCCATCTCATTTACATCTGCTCAAAAATAAAACTTTTGAAGGCAATAAACAAGAGTCTATAAAAGAGTCAGGGCAAGCAAAGAGTGGATCATCTTAAAACACATTTGTGAAATAATAATCATTCGAGGAGCCTTTAATCAAAAAAGTATGAACATAAGCCGGGCGTGGTGGCTCATGCTTGTAATCCAAGTACTTTGGGGAGGCGGAGACCGGAGGATCCGGGTTCGCGGCCAGCCTCAGCTCTCAGCTCTCTCTCTCTCTCTCTCTCTACCTAGTGAGGCCCTCCACAACTTCGTGAGACCTGGTTTCAAAATAAAGTATAAAAAAATAGGGCCGGGGGTGTAGCGCGGAGGTAGAACGCCCCTGGGTTCAACCCCCGGTACTGCAAAAAAAAAAAAAAAGGTATGAACATCTGACCCTTGCTTACCAATGATATCATAAATGTGTAGCTCTGTAACAACCCGTGCTTACTATGTCATAGACTCCATGACTGTAGCAATCGAGTCTTATCAGGTCATTCATACATTGCCATTGAACACTTACTGTGCCCTGGATACTAGAAAACAGTGTTTTCCAAGTTCTTATGATATGGGAGAAATACGCACAAAAAGGCACACCAGGTAGTATACGGTAAGTTTCAAACGATGATCATTGGCATGACTTGACTGTGAGTATTATAATTAATTAATATCTCCACAGCTATAAATGAAGGAGGCTGTTGCAATGGAAACAGCACTGGCATTGATGTCAAGACACCTGCATTATACACCAGCTCTTTGGATGACCGTGTTACATGGACGCTTAATCTGTCTGAGCTTCACATTGTTCACGAGTAATACCCCACCTAGCCTGACTACCTCTGCTGTGAATGTTAAAATAAGGTGACCTGCGAGAAATGGCACTTGAAGAACATACAGACTGTAGCTGAGAAGCTGCTCCCAGCTGTGACCAAAACAGTTGGTAAATGTCCATCGATCTCCCTAGAATAGATCCTCTGGCTCTCCGGCTCTCGTTCCGAAGCCCAGTTTAACCCTCCTTGCTCTTCCTTGGAGCCTCCTCCTCTCTGGTAGCAGTAATGAAAACAAGATCAAATTAGCAGAATAGCCTTTGTTTCCAGGAAGACAAAATGATCTTCTGTGTATAAATGCCTGAGGCCAGGGAAAGGCCAGAAGTGTAGATAAAGACTGCCGACTCCCGCCCGTCCCTCGTGCACTATCATGCTGCACATCTATCTACTCCTGGATGACTAGAGCAGAAAAAAGACACACTAGAAATTAAACAGCCACTGTCCAGCGTTGCCGCTCAGTCCTATGTACCCTGTGGGTTATTCATCAAGAAATCAGAATCGTCTAAATTCTTTTATCTTGACAATACTGGTTTGTCAGATGCCAAATGTCAATTTTCACTCATTTCTTCCTTTCTCATACACTCCAGTGTTTACCAGCATTGTGGAAGGTCTGCAAAACAATGTAGGCGTCTGTCAACAGATGAATGGCTAAGGAAAATGTGGTATACACACACAATGGAGTCTTACGCAGGCATTAAAGAAGAACAAAATGATGTCATTTGCAGGAAAGTGTATGGAACTAAAGAATATTAGGCTAAGATCAGCCAGTCTCAGAAAGTCAAGGGTCCTGTGTTTTCTCTCATATGTGGAAGCTAGAGAGAAAATAGGAAAAGAGGAACTTCAGATAACTGAAGAAACAGACCAGTAGAATAGTGGGAAAGGATGGGGGAAGAAAGGTGGGGAGGGTATAGGGAGAACTGATGAAGGAAACAGTTCAAATAATGTAATGTCCACATATGAAGATATCACTGCCAATCTCACTGACATGAGAGGACAATGGGGCGGGATGTGGAGGGAAATACACCAAATGATGTGTGCGTGCATGCTTGTATCGCTTTGAATCTCGCTATGATGTACAATTACGATGCACCAGTAAAAGTATAAAAATAAACAAAGAGATGTTTTTATTAACCAATATTGTTGTTATCCGACATAACTGGTCTTTTACAATTACTGTTCCTGAAGAATTATTTTCTTTTTAGCTAAGGGTAGATGCTGGTACTACTAGGAAACAGGCCAGACTTAGCACACTTGAAACCATGAAGCCCATTGAGAACTGATGCCCTGTAAATCCAGAGAGGCAGGCTGAACTTTGCACAGATAATCTTATCAGGACAAATTCTTATAGCTGCATAAAGCTTCCTATTTTTGTTTCTAGGCAACCAGAGGGAGAGAACTATGACAATCTCATATTGTAATGCAGAATCTTGGCCTCTTCAAGATCATTTATCGCAATAATTTCAGTATTTCCTATCTGCTTAAAGGCTTACATGAGACCTTTAGTTGATTGTAAAGGACTATGGTTTTGTTCCCATTCAATCACTCAACATTTCTAGAGTTCTAGCTATGTGCTAGGAACCATTTAAAGAAAGAAAAATGGCAAGATGTGATGGCACATGTCTATAATCCCAGTACTTGGGAAGCCGAGACAGGAAGATCACAGGTTCGAGGCCAGCACCGAATCATTTAGCAAAGCCCTGTTTCAAAATAAAAAATAAAATAGGACTGGGGGTGTAGCTCAGAGGCAGAATACCCCTGGGTTCATTCCCCAGTACCAAAAAAATAAATAAATAAATCAATAAAAGAAAATAAGGCAAGATCGCTTCCCTAAAAAATTTTACAACCTAGCCAGGGGAAAGTTCACCAAGTATTGTGTGCAAGTATGTCACTATCACTATGAACTACATTATGACGTGAGACTACAATGCACCAATAAAAGCGTTAAATCAGATTTTTACAATCTGATGGAAAACTCAAACATATACACGAATATCCAAACCAAGCTGTTAGAAGATATAGATTTTTACTTTCTAATTTTTTCATTTATTTTATTATTGATTGCCTGTTATATGCCAGAGATTATACGAGGTATAAAGACCCATATGTGAATGAAGCATTTTTTCTGCCCTACAAGCTTACAATCTAATGAAGGGAACAGACAGTAAGAAAATGATTTTTACATCATCATTATGACATATACCATATTAGATGTTCAGATACAACATATGGCAATACCTAGGAGAGACATTTGGGCCCTGTCCTAGATAATTTCCTGTTTGAAATACACTCTCCATCCCTTCCTTTGCACACATACTCCTCGATCATTTTAGTAACCCATTCATCCAAAAGAACTAAGCTCAAGGCTGAACTTCTCTGGCACTACCTCTACTACACACCCCAGGCAAATGTTGCTGCTCTGGGCCCTAGACACCTGTCCCAGTGCTTAACCAATCGTTAGGGAATGTGTAGGTGTTTTTTTTAAAGGACTCAATCATAAGTGAGAATATTGATTCTTTAGTAAAAGTTTTTCCTGTACCCTTCGCCTCGAAAAATCAAGACACATTTGCTACTAACCATGTATGGACACTGACATTGAGCAGTTATTAAATCTAATTCTTTACAATGTCCAAACTGTATAAATTTAAATCTGACACAAGTATAACAGCTTTTTTCCAGTTTAGCAGGAGACCACTCTTTGTATAGCAAGTTAATACATCCAGTTCAATGGCTGTCATATATGACCTGGTAAGGCCCTAGATGAACATCAAGTGCTTGTGGGGTTAGCACTAAATGTTTTGTTTCTTCCCGTTCTGTGAACTTTAAAGAGAAGTTCACAGAGAAAGCTCTTCATTCTGTCATACCACACATCTGTCAGGCTCACAAACACTTGGGAATCTCCCATTCTTCCCATAAACTTGACTGTTAACTGCCATAAAATATCTGCTGATTTAGCCGGGTGTGGTGGTGCAAGGCATGGAATCCCAGTACTTGGGAGACTAAGAGAGGAGGATCACAGGTTCAAAGCCAGCCTTGGCAAGTTAGTGAGACTCTCTGCTATCTAACGGGACCTTGTTTCTAAACAAAAAAATAAAAAGAACTGGGGGTGTAGCTCAGAGGTAAAATGCCCCTGGGTTCAATCCCCGGTGTGGTGTCTGTGTGTACGTGCGTGTGTGTGTGTGTGTGTGTGTGTGTATGTAGTGTTGACTCAAAGGTGACATCGGTTGCCAAAAGTAATATTAATACTAGCACAATGTCCTCTTCATGAACCCTCTCCTTGGTAAATATTTTTCTCAATGAATCTCTTTTTAGTTTTTTTCCTTTTCCGTCTTTGAAAGCCTGGCTTTATTACGTTGGATATTTTCAGTGTATACGAAGTCTCAAAATTAAATTACCAACTCTATAGCAGAGTTATTTCAAATGAAAATATTTACTTAAACTATTCAGAATCATCGCCACCTCTCCTAGAAAGCTGATCTCATTCTTCTTTAAGATCCATTATCTCAGAGTGAAATGCACACATACTGCTTTGCTCAGATTTTCTGGGAATTATATACACAAAACAAAGACAGCAGGAATACCAATAGATTCGCAAAATTTTAAGTGCAAATTTTACTTGGAAGCCATGGAGTGTTATAATTAAAAATGAAACCAAAAAACAAATATCCTTTATCTGTGCTTTGGTTACCTATACTGTGTAAGAAAACACCCCAAAATTCAACGGCTTAAACCAGCACTTTATTATTATCTCTCGCAGTTGTGTGTAATGTTTGGGTCAACAGGGTAGCTCTCACTCGGGGTCTCTCATTGGATTTGTGTGTGTGTGTGGTACTGGGGATTGATCCAGGGGTGTTCCACCTCCGAGCCAGATGCCCAGCCCTGTTTTATTTTTTATTTTGAAACAGCGTCTCACTAAGTTACTGAGGGTCTCTCTAAGTTGCTGAGACTAGCCTTGAACTGCAATCCTCCTGTGTCTGCCTCCCCAGTACTGGGATGTAGCCTTGGCTCTCATTGGATTTTAATCAAATAGCGGCTGGGACTGGAGTTACCTGAAGGTTTAGCCAACTGAACCTTCATGATAATGTCTACAGTCCTCAGGGAGGATGCTCATGTCTCCCTATTGGTCGCACTGTGGGGCCAGCCTGGCATTCACACACAGCATGGTGACAGCAGGCTTCTGCCAGAGTGCTGGTGCCAAGAAACCTAGACAAGGTTCTGCAAGGCATCTCATGACCTTGCATCAGAAGTCAGGCAGCACCACATTCTACTGGTTGCAAACAAGTTACAGAGCCATGCCACATTCAAGGGAAGGGACTGACTACCAACGAACGTGAGTACTGAGAAGCATGGCTGAAGTCTGGGCCATTTAGGAAGATCAGGTGGTCTAATATCTAACAGCATTTCACAACTCAACAATGGCAAGACCTTAATTTCATTCTAAACTATATTTCAAATAGGTGGTATCCAAAGGGTTGGCAGAGAATATAAAGGGACAGATTCTTCAATAGATTTCATAGGAGAAAGTCTCACAGTGGTAACTCATATTAGCAAATGAAAATGTATTTGACTTTCAATTTTCTGTGTTTATAAACAGTATGAATAAAATGTATTGATAAAGCTGGGCGTGGTGGCACACGCTTGTAATCCCAGTACTTTGGGAGGCGGAGACTGGAGGATCCGGGTTTGCGGCCAGCCTCAGCTCTCTCTCTCTCTTTCTTTCTCTCTCTCTCCCTGTCTCTCTCTCTCCCTGTCTCTCTCTCTCTCTACTTAGTGAGGCCCTCCGCAACTTCGTGAGACCCAGTTTCAAAAATAAAGTATAAAAAATAGGGCCGGGGGTGTAGCGCGGAGGTAGAACGCCCCTGGGTTCAATCCCCAGTACCGCAAAAAAAAAAAGTATTGATAATTGCTTTTTTTTGGTACTGGCCATTGAACTCAGGAATATTCTACCTCTGAGCCACACCTCCAACCCTATTTTATTCTTTATTTTGAAGCAAGGTTTTACTAAGTTGCTGAGGGTCTTGCTAAATTGCTAAGGATAGCCTCGAACCTGTGATCCTCTTGTATCAGCCTCCCAGTCCTGGGATTACAGATGTGCTCCACAACACCCAGCTTTGGTAATTCTTAAATCCTCCTTTTTGTCACTATTATCCATCATTATTCTTTTAATAATACTTCTATAAGCCAGGCATGATGGCCTGTAATCCCAGTACTTGGGAGGCTGAAAGAGAAGGATCACAGGTTCAAGGCCAGTCTCAGCAACTTAGGGAGACCCTATTCAAATTAAAAATAAAATAGGGCTGGGGTTTTGTCTTGAAGGTAGAATGCCTCTGGATTCAATACCCAGTACCCCCAAAAATACTTCTATAAAAAAGGAATAAACTATGTTAACATACTTTAATAAAATTCTTTTAAGAGAATTTTATGTGCTTGAATTTTGTCTTGTTGGCTTTGGTACAGACTCTAACAAGAAGCAGGAAGGCAGCCAGTCATGGTGGTGCACACCTGTAATCCCAGTACTTGGGAGGCTGAGACAAGAAGATTGCAAGTTCAAGGCTAGACACGGCAATTTAGTGAGACCCTCAGCAACTTAGCAATTTAGAATAAATTGTAAGAGGGTGGGGGGAGGTGCAGAGACTGTTGCTTGGAAGCAGAACATCCTTGGGTTCAATACCCAATACAAAAACAAAAACCACAGGAAGTCAAAAAACATTAAACAATAACATGCCCAAAAGATGGTACAGAAAAACGAAGACAGCTATTCTTTCCTGTGACTACAAGAAATACAACAAAATAGACTAAGGCTTGAGGGAGCCATGTATTTCAAAGGAAAACAATCTCACTATCGCATCATGAAAAGACATTGTCCAACTGTAAACTTTTATATCTCCCTGACAAAAGGGCCAACACTGCTTACATTTGAAATCAGTATGACTATGCATACTAATAATAGGACTTATTCCAGCACTCACTATTCGGTTAGATTTTATAACTTGATTTAGACCTGACTAGAGATATGATTCTGTTGACTAATCCACTTCTGTCTTAAAACAAGCAGATTATATTTGTCAGTTTTTGAATGCTATAAGGATAATTCAATTTAGAAAAGCTAATTGGTTTAGTGTGTTATTTTTAAGAGAAAAAATTTTTCCAAACCTAAGATAGACAGGAGAGAGGTGTGCTATGTCACACCACGAGGAATATCTTGGAGTGTTCAGAGTAAACAAAAGCCCCCCACAGAGGTGAGCACATCACAGCCCCAGGTATAAATCAGATACCACCTCTCCCCATACACAGTTACAGTTTTGAAAATTGCATGGGATACAGAGTCTGTGGGTGGCCTCAAAAAATAGATTTTTTTTCCCTGAGATCATGTTTAAAAAGAAAAAAATACCTTCTCAAATAACGAGGTAAGATGACATGCTCCAAGCTGATCTGGGTCTTGAGGCCTCATTAAGCCTAAAGATTATTCATCATGCTGTGAGTTTGAATTGATCTTTACAAAACTTTTCAAGATGTCAACCTAAACATGCAAGTGCGCAGTATTCCAATACATGAGGGTTTAATAGGCTGTATTGATTTGTCTGTAACTTTCAGGAATTCATATGCTGCTGACAGTCACTAATACCTTAACGATTAATTTATATCTGGGCTATATCAGCATCGTTCTCTTTTCCCAATAAGCACAAGGTGGGCTCCATTGCTTAACATGGACAGTTATGGTCCAACAGAAGAGATAAACCACAACCCAAGAGTGTGTTACATTATGGTAGATTTTAATTTATAAATTTTTAGGAATAATAAATGTATATTTTCTCTTTTTTGATATATCCACTTTCAAATTCAGTACCAGTGTTCATATATTTCACCCTCTATAGCAATCATCGCACCTCAACCCATCATCCTTTCTATTAATTGTGATTCGGGGTATAAAAATGTTGGTTAATCTTGATCAGCAAAATAAGTGCTTTTGTCTTGAAAGAGACAAATGTATCAGGATCTGTCTGTGGAAATGGAATGCATTAAGCCATTGAGTTCCAGTGAATATTTACACATATCTATGTCTTGCCGGAGGAACAAACAGTTAAGGACAAAGGGCTATAAAATATTTTTGTTCCTGCGACTCTGTATGAGGTCAGCAAGGAGCAAAATTGGAAACTGACAAAGGAATGGAGAATTCCGCTGACAATACTCTGTGGAGGCTAGATGCGTGGTTGTCCTGGTAACGGCACCACCTCCTCATAGTATGGACTTTATGATTAGAAAAGACTTAAGCAAATGAAGCAACTATGAACTAGAGGTAGAGTAATCCATGCTCTGGATGAAGGGTTCGCAGTTTACTGACAATGTCCTGTTTTTGTATGTCCCTCAAGTTAAGAATTTGTTTTTTTTATTTTTTAATGGTTGTAAAAACAAAATGAAAAAGGAAGAAGACCAGAAGAAAGAAGAGGAGGAAGAGACTACATGTAGCCCATAAGAGCTAAAGTACTTCCTGGCCCTTTTACAAAGAGGTTACAGCACCCTGGTCTAACTCATCATACCATGGACAGGCCTCCAGAGGGGCTTAGAAGTTTGGGAGAGGTAAACATAAGCTAAGGATAGGAGTACAAAGAGCCTGGGCTAGTTTTGCATAAAGAAATTAGACTAGATCCTTGTTTCCGCAAATGATTTAGATATTACACATCTATTGTATTGCTAGATGAATCTGGTTTCAGTCCATCTAAATAATTATTTAAATATTTTTAGACTCAAGTGGACTGGGAATAGTAGCATGGTAGATACCGAGGATTTTTTTTTTTAGTTCCTTCCTCATTTCTCTTTGGGAAAGCCTGGAGATCTGTAAACTATAATTCCCGGACTCCCTTGCAGCTAAGGGGTGTGAATTAGGTTGTGTTGCTTGGATACCTTCAGATGAGATTTAAAAAATAGAAGCTTCTATTCCAACCAGCAAGCAAGGCCATGGTAGCACGGCAGACAAAGCAGTTTTGGTGACCGGAATATTGTCCAGTTTGATGAATGCAAAAGGCAGTTGTGTCAGCAGTAATCGTGGAAACAAGAGTAGCTGACAGAATTCTGTCCCTTTGGTTCAGAACCATGATCTATCCTTATAATTCTGTATAAATCCCTTATAGAATAGCATTCCAGATGATATCGGAAAAATGTATGTTTCCTGCATTAACCCTGATTGTGACAGTGAGTCTGCTGCTATTATCTATCTATACTTGCCTCCTCAGTAATTTCAGTAATGAGAAAAACAAGGATGCTCATCTTCCCTTGTGACTTTTTTGAGTAAAAAATATAGAACTTTTTGGATATTCTGGCTTTTAAGGCTATATCCTAGCCCTCGTTCCAAAGTATAATGCTCACCTTGGTTAATAATATCGTGGTGGCAATTTATTTTTGTGTTACAAGGGATTGAACCCAGGGCATTCTACCTCTGCGCTACACCCCCAGCTCTATTTTTTTTTTAATAGGGGTCTTGCTGAATTGCTGCTTGCTGGCCTTGAGCCTACGATCCCCTTATCTCAGTTTTCCAAGTACTGGGATTATAGGCATGTGCCACTGCACCAGGCTGGGAGGAGACAATTTTACAGACACCATTTCAAGTCCATAATATAGAAAATCCAGTACAAAAAGTTTCCTACATTTCTTAGAAATACTCTGTACATGCAAAACACATTGATGTGCACAATCCAATCAACTGCAATCCTACAAAATACAGACCAAAAAAAAGAGAAAGAGACATATGTCAAGAGGAAAGTCGAGCAGAGTATGAAAGAGAGGACTATAACTCCAAATAGAAAACGTAGGCAGTGAATTTTAGGAAGTATCTCCACAAAACAGCTGAAAGCAGAGCAGCAGACAGACAGACAGTCCTTGCTGATACGCAGTGAGGTTGATAGTAACACTGAGAACAAAATAACCATGGTCTTTGGGAGACTAGGAGACAAAAGAGCTATAATACAAGTGTCAGCTATTGTCATTATCTAAAGAAAAACCCATTTAAACAGACGGTATACAAACAGCTATGGGTCATTCTCTCATGTTACATGGATATACTTGGGAAACATTTTTCTCAATAAATGACAATAACCAACAATTGGCAAGATATATATGTTCTCTGAGTTGAAGTTATCTGTAGTAGAATATATAACACCACATGTCTAGATTCAGCTTCTTCCCATTATTCTAAGAACTTTTGGACCAAGATATGTAGAAAATTGTTAATTTAACAGTTATTTCTTTTAAACTAAACCACAGTTGTATACCTCTAAACTCAGAAGACAGAATATTAACATCTGGATTATGCTCTATAATCATATATAATAAACACTAGTCATGCTAATTACCAAGTGCAGAAATTATCCTTATTTCTCCTGAAATGGAATTTAAACAGTGCAGCCTCAAGGATAAGGTGACACCCTGCAAGTACCATCGACCTGTACAGGAGCACTTCTTTCCAGAAAAGTGATTCATCCTGTTCCCAAAACCAGATCGCCACCCCCATGCCACACTCCATGTTTTATTTTATTTTTTTTACTTCTGTCAACATCGTGGTAGGCTTTTCATTTATTCATTCACGATCAGCACATATCTATACCAAGAAACTTTCCAAAATACAGTAGAAGAGAGAATGGGAACCACATGATGACCTGCGAGGATGCCTGGCTAGCAGACCTTGATATACTGTCCATGAGAAAGGAAGAGACTGACCCCCCACCACCAAAAACCAAAGCAAAGCAAACAAAACACTTCTGCCAGTGACCAAAGTTTCACCAGTGTGGTAGAAACTCCTAATAGCTACTAGAATTATGGAACTGATTTGAAAATGCAATTGGTAGCTAATTAATGTTATGAGGTTGGAAAAATAGTACTCTGACCACATTTTTTTTTTTTTTTGGCAGTACCAGGGATGGAACCCAGGGGCATTCTACCTCCGGGCTACAGCCCCAGCCCTATTTTTTTATTCTTTATTTTGAAACAGGGTCTCACTAAGTTGCGGAGGGCCTCACTAAGTAGCTGAGGCTGGCCATGAACCCAGATCCTCGGGTCTCAGTCTCCCAAGTACTGGGATTACAAGTGTGTGCCACCACTCCCAGCTACTCTGACCACTTTAACGAAAACAGCCAGGCAGGGTGGCGCACACCTGTAATCTCAGTACTTGGGAGACTGAGACAGAAGGATCACAGGCTCAAAGCCAACCTCAGCAACTTAGTGGGGACTCCAGCAAATTAGTGAGACCCTATTTCAAAATAAAAAATAAAATAAGGCTTGGGGGTATAGCTCAGAGGTAGAATAGAACACCCCTGAGTTCAACCCCCAGTAATGCAAAAAAAAAGAGAGAAACATTTTTTTCTTTATACTACATTTTCTATCACCTTGTATATAAAAACAAGATTTGTACCAATAGAAAGCTTTACAGACCTCTCCCTACTACATGAGATTTTAGTAAGCATGTCATTTCCTGTTTGTCTCATTAACGCCTCTATTCACCATGATTCAGAGATTACAGTTTCTATAAAACAGTAGTGGTTGTGAAAAAATGGCATTGTTCAATAAGAACACATTTTGTCTTGGTCAATCTATTCCACAAGCAAAATGCCTGAGGTTGGATATTTCCACAACCAGTTGAATGTCAGAAGTCAGAGCCTGTTAATGCCTCTGCAGACAACTAGAAAACTCTGATAAATTAAAATTCTAGAAAAGAGACAACATTTCTTAGGAAAACTTACAATCACTTAGGGGCATTTTTCAATTCTGAGTGTGAGCTAAGGATCATGTTCAGCCCAGACAAAAGTCTCTGTGGGGTGAAGGGGGGTTGCATAAATGCTGCAGGGGTCATGTGGAGCTGGAATAATAAATTCCACACTTGAGAGAACTCAAATGCATGTTCTGCTTTTCTCAAAGGATATTTGCTGAGTTTGGAACTGCCTTGGAGGCCAAGGAGTTAGGAAAAGAAGTTTTAAAGGCATAGTACATCCCCTATAGTCTCATAGTAGAGAGGACCAGGGGTGTTGGAACAGGGCTTTCCTCATTCCCATCCCAGAATCCTCCCACCCAGGATTTTTATTGTATTTTGAGGTGCTTAGGACTGGAGTAGGGAGCTGTCACCTAGGAAAATCAGAAGTACAGATCTTAATCTTCTGAAAACTTTTCAGAATGTAGACACTGATACTTTTAAGGCACTTAATTAAAAGTATGGTAGAAGAGACTAGAGAGCCTAAAAATTGGCTCATGTAAAAGTAGTCCGCAGATCTTTGACAAAAGAGGAATGACAATTCAAGAGAGAACGGATAGTCTTTTCAACAACTGGTTTTGGAACAACTGGACACTCTCCTTATACACAAATCTAGACACAGACTTTATAACTTTCACAAATATTAAGTCAATATGGATCATATACCTAAATACAAAATCTAAACTTATAAACTCCTAGAAGAAAATCTAGATGGTCTTGATGTTTAGATACAACATCTAAAGCATTATCCATAAAACGAAACGTTAAGACTTCATTCAAATGAAAAATGTCTGCTCAGCCAAGATAAGACACTGGCAAAAAATAAAAAGACAAGAAAAGATGCCACATACCACAGTGAATTTATGCAAATATAAATATACACACAAAATTTACACATATAAAATATGTGCACATAAAATTTAGGTGCATACAAATATACACACATATAATGAATTCTTACAGCTATAGTTGTCAGACTGAGAAATATACCTTCTAAACTTTTTTTTTTTTTTGCAGTATCGGGGATTGAACCCAGGGGCGTTCTACCTCCAAGCTACACCCCCAGCCCTATATTTTATACTTTATTTTGAAACCAGGTCTCACACCTCACTAGGTAGAGAGAGAGAGAGAGACAGGGAGAGAGAGAGAGAGAGCTGAGGCTGGCCACAAACTCGGATCCTCCGGTCTCCGCCTCCCAAAGTACTGGGATTACAAGCATGCGCCACCATGCCCGGCTCCTTCTAAACTTTTGATAGATATTAATTACCCTTCTATTAGTTTCTCCAGAGACTGAACCAATATATAATTCCTTAACAGTGGAGGAGAGTGAGAAAGATACCAATATCATAAAGCTCAAGATATCTTACAAATATTGTATCATGTTTATTAGTTGTGTCTCTAAAAAATGTAGATCCAGCATATGCAGAGTTGTAGCCCTCCCTGTTATTCATTTCAACATAGGTGAGAATCACTGAAATAAAGTATTAAGTTATTGGAAAGTTTTCAGGAGAAAGGTTCTCAATGCAGAAATAATTATTGCTTTGGAAAGTTTCTGATATCAAATAAGTAGTCAAAAGCAAAATTATGAACTTTTTTTGTGGCACTGGGGATTGAACCAGGGGCGTTCGACCTCCAAGCTACACCCCGGCCCTATTTTTTATCCTTTATTTTGAAACCGGGTCTCACGAAGTTGCAGAGGGCCTCACTAAGTAGCTGAGGCTGGCTGCGAACCCTGATCCTCCGGTCTCAGCCTCCCAAGTACTGTGGGATTACAAGCGTGTGCCACCAAACCCGGCTTGAACTTATAATAATAATATAACAGTCTGCTAGAGTTTGGATAAGTGCCCCCCCCAAAGGCCCAATGTTGAAAGCTCAGTCCGAAGCCTGTGATGCTATTGGGAGGTGGGGAACCCTTAGGAAGAGGGGCCTAATGAAAGAAAGTTAGGTCAATGGGGGTGGACCCTGGCCCCTCTTCTTTATCCCTTTGCTTCCCCATTGCCATTAAGTGGGCAGCTCACTCCACCACACATTTCCCAACATGAAGCACTGCATCTCCACAGGACCAAAAGTAACAGGGCCAACCAATCACTGACAGAGACCTCTAAAACCATAAGCCAAGAAAAACCTTTCATCCTTATACGTTTATTATTTCAGGTCATTTGTCATAGTGTCAGAAAGCTGACTAATACAAGGTCCTAACATGCAAGTATATATATTCAGCTCACCTGATCAACATTATAAATATAATACTTGCAAAAGTGTCTCCTTATTCACAATACCGCAGAAAGTATAATAAATTACTATGTAAAGTTCACAAATATATATGAATAACAATGATAAATTTTATGGTAACAGAAAATAGATCAAGGTGATATTATCATTAAAAATATACCTCTAGTCAGGCGTGGTGGCGCATGCTTGTTATCCCAGTATTTGGGAGGCTGAGACAGGAGGATCACAGGTTTGCAGCCAGCCTCAGCTACTTAGGGAAGCTCTCAGCAACTTAGTGAGACCCTGTTTCAAAATAAAGAATAAAAAATAGGGATGGGGGTATAGTTTGGAGGTAGAATGCCCCTGGGTTCAATCTCCAGTACCGCAAAATAAATAAATAAATATATATATATACCCCTAATGAGCTTTAGTTTGGGATGATGAGAACATTCTACAGATGTAAAATGGTGATGGTTACACAATGATGTAAATGTACTTAATGCCACCAAAGCCACTTAATACCAATTAAAGATGCTTAAAACAAAAATATCTGTTATGTATATCTTACCATAATAAAAGTATACAGAAAAAACTCTCCTGTAATATTCAAGAGTTCAGTATATCTATGTAGATTTTAAATGATTTCATATCAAGTAAAAGCTCTTATTCTCACTAAAATAAACTAACAAAAAGCTACTTTCCTTCCCTAACTGTATCTTGCAATCATTTATTTTCAATACCATAGTGTATCAAGGTACTAATTCCATATTTCATCAGATAATAGTTATTTTTAAACATCCTTAAAAGCTATGAAGAAGCAATGAATAATTACATATCCCAACTAATTTATTTTGAAAATATAGACTTTCATATGTGGAGTTCCTTAATTAAACACCTGTGTTGTTAAAACAGTGTGTTTGAGCTTTCTTAAAAGTGATGATTCAGTTGCCCGTTTGTAAACTCTACAGTCTTTGTTCACAAGGAAGACTCATCATTTTCAAAAGAAAAGGTCACTATATGAAATAGTCGTGGTTCTGACTAAATGAAGATTTATAGAAACATTATAGATTGTATTCACTGCAACTATGTTGAAAGCTATTTCTCACAGAAAATAAACAGAAGGGATTATTTCCTTTACCGGTATAGCACTAAGCTTTTGTCAAGAGATAACTGTTATTTTACATAACTTCACTGGTCAGGGCTAATGGTTATAATGTCCAAATAGAAGAGCAATGCTGACTTTCATTTATAGGTTTTAAGTCTACCAAGAGTTCCTATATGCATTGCTTCTTTTAGTGAAGGAAATCCTGTGGCATAGCAGAAGAGGGTTTTATTCTTATATTTGACAGAACAGATCACTGACATTTAAAACATTTCAATTTATTACCCAATATCACACCTTAGTTTTTATTTTTTTTCTTTTGAAACAGGGTCTTGCTAAGTTGCTGAGGCTGGCCTCAAACCTGTTATCCTCTTGTCTCAGCCTCCCAAGTACTGGGATGACAGGTATGCCCCACAGTGCCTGGCTAAGACCTCCGTCCTAAACCAGGACTCTTCATGTCACTCCCACCCTCTCCCACATCTGTGGACCCCCACTCTAACCCCCAGTTCACCACTCATTGTATCACTAGCAAGAAGAAGGCTGGCGGAACGAGTGTGTGGAATCATGCATCCCACCATTACCAGTGGAGGGACGCCTCAAGGAACATTGCTTACTGGTGGCCACTGGCACTTTTCATATAATAATAGAGAATCACAAAGTCCTCTACAGTGGACCTACCACTTGTACGTGCATCATCCATTTTATCTTCACAACACTCCTGTTGCCGAGGGCCTTGCTAAATTGCTGAGGCTGGCCTCAACTTGCGATCCTCCTGTTTCAGCCTCCTTAGTACTGGGATTACAGGGTGTGCCACCACATAACAAATGAAGCAGATGGTCACACACCCCTTCGTTGGTAGATGGAGAAAATGAAGCCAGAGAAGTCCACAGATTTGCACAACCCATACAGTAAAGTGTGTGACACAGTTCAGTTGGGGGATAGTGCTAATGATGCCTAGGTCTTCTCAGGCTAAATCCTGAGTTATTTTATTTCACTGATGTGGAAGATGAATAAAAATATAATTTCCTTACCAACATTACCCAAACTTTATAATGCCTAATGACAGAACCTCATGTCTAATGAATGTTGTCCAATCTAAAGTTTTCAGTTTTCACTTCTACAAAATAAATTTTTGATAAAAATTATTCCAAATAGTTCTGCTTGTGTTGTTGTTGTTGTTGTTGTTGTTGTTGTTGTTGTTGTTGTTTTATGGTCCTGGGACTAAACCAGGGGCATTCTACCTCTGAGCTACACCACCAGCCCTATTTTATTTTGAAACAGTGTCTCAATAAGTTGCTGAGGGCTTTACTAAGTTGCTGAGGCTGGCCTCAACTTGAGATCCTCCTATTTCAGCCTCCTAACCACCAGGATGACAAGCGTGTACCCCCACACCCAGCAGCTCTGCTTGGTTTAAGCTTTTTAAGATGAATTCAGAGAATTCTTCCTTTTCACAGCAGACATCTCTAATGCCTAAGCTCTGAGCCAGTTAGTGAGCAAAGGAACTTGGTGTTGTTCTATTTCTTTTTTTTTTTTCCTAAAGGATAAAAATGAAGAGTTTTCTCCTGAGAAAAGTGGGAAGCTGAAATATGTTCTGCCAAATGGAATGTTATTAAAAAGGTGAAATGTGTACAACAAAACTTGGAGGCGCCTTCCAACCTAGCCAGAGACTGAACCCCCTTCCGGTAATTACATAAATCATGTGGCTGGGACGCTGCTTTCCACTAAGTGAATAAATCATAGTTCCTAAATGCTCAGTATCCCCACGGTCCACGTACAGGTCCTGTGGTCCCGGCTGGAATCTTGTTCTCTTGAGCCACGCATCCCAGCCTCTCCGGCTGCCAAGTATTTTTATGTCTTCAATAAACTAAACCGAACCAAGCTATTATTACTGAATTGCAGGCTATTAGAAGCCGAATGTAGCTGTTGGTGTATCACCAAGGGAAATAAAAACTTATTATGTTCATTTTGTACCTAACCTAGACAGTTGCATTTGCAAGCAGTCGGCATGTGCAGGGGCGGCTTCGGATCTGCAGAGGTGTGGAGGAAGCCTCGCGTGGTTTCTGTGCTGGCTCTGTAGTCCTAAGCACCTGCTGCAGACGTTGTTATGCAGGAATCGGAGGATCAAAGTCATTCTCCAGGCTGATAACTACTTCCATTGCTTCAATGACCTTGTCTTTTAGGAGCACAGAAGTGTGTTCTATGTACAAACAATAGTAGCAGACTCGAAAGCACTAGAGGATGGGTGAGAGCCACAACGCCCATGGGTTGCTTGAGGTGAAGGCAATGTTGAATTTAATGCTATAGGCATTCCATTGCCAGGGAGACTGTACAAGCAGCACACTTTCCAGAGAATATTTATTTTAAAATATGGTGCTACACAGAAAAAAAAAATTTGTTTTTCCCAACATAATATCCGTTGAACAAGTACTCTGACCTGCTAGCTAATAACTCTGCTGCCGTTAAGTGGAGGCAGGAGTAGACATACAGATTAAGCGCACATCAGAGCAATTATCTATTTAATTATTGAAGTCTCTCCTAGCCAAAGAGCAATCGAAGCCAGAGCTAAGTAATCCAAGATAGCCCAGGTTTCCCAAGCTGTGTAAAGGGTTTCAGAAGATAATCACACGAAATTTGGAGGCTTCCTCAAAATTTATCTTACTTTCTACTGAGAGAATAACATTAATCTTTTTTTTACTTATTTATAATATGCTTTTATTAGTACATTATAATTTCTACATCATAATGAGGTTAAAGGGACAGAGACACACATGCACACAGCACGTGGTGTGTTTACCTACGGACGCGCCCTGCCCCCTCCCCATCCCAGAACATATTATTGAGATTGGTATACAAAATTAATTTTTTTATCAACTGTTTAAAGAAAGACTATCATCACCCCAGCCGGGCGTGGTGGCGCACGCTTGTAAGCTTGTAATCCCAGTACTTTGGGAGGTGGAGACCGGAGGATCCGGGTTCGCAGCCAGCCTCAGCTCTCTCTCGCTCCCTCTCTCTCTCTCTCTCTCTCTCTCTCTCCTTAGTGAGGCCCTCTGCAACTTCGTGAGACCCGGTTTCAAAATAAAGTATAAAAAATAGGGCCGGGGGCGTAGCACGGAGGTAGAACGCCCCTGCATTCAATCCCCGGTACCGCAAAAAAAAAAAAAAAATAAAGAAAGACTAGCATTAATCTTCCCCTAATATTAAAATATCCTATTCTAGTTACTTTTTCATCTGATTATGTGACCAAATTTTTCTGCTTCAAAAAGGATATAAACACCATGCAACAAAGCTTTATTTCTTCTAAACAAAGATAAGTTTATATTCAAGCCTACTGACCCCTTTTTTTAGAATAATCAAAATCTATCACTTTTACAATATTAGGTTTTCTCCAAAGGTCTGGTTCAAAATGAGAAGCCAAAAGCCAACAAACCAAAGAAATGGGATATTTCACTTTCCTTTTATTAGGAGGATAAACAATATTCTAAAATAGAAGCAGACAAGCATGAAATGGAAATCTGAGTGTCTAGAAGAATGCTAGCACTTTCTTTTCTGGCGTTTACAGAAATAACAGAGCCCACAGGGTTAGTTCCAATGATTTAAGAATAACAAATTTCCCCACCTATGGTAACCAGAACAATTCCCTCCACCCTCCACCAGGTTGGCTATGCCTTAATCCCAGGAGCAACAACTATGCTAATTTACACGGAAAAGCGGATTTAAGAAGGGATTATGGCTGCTAATGGACTGACCATTGAACAGGGGGATTATCCCGGATTATCCAGATGAACCCGCCTAATCACAAGGTTCCTTAGAAGTGAGGAGGGAGCCAGACAAGTTGGTCAGAGCAATATGATGTGAGGACTAGACCTGACAAGGCCGAAGATGGAGAAAGGGGCCATGAGCCAAGGAAAACAGAAGACCCCAGAAACCGAAGGCCAGGATGTGGGCTCCCCTGGCAACTCCAGAAAGAAGCATAGCCCCGTTGGCACCTTGATTTTACCCCAGTGAGACCCAAGTCACACTTCCGACCTATAGAACTAAAATAATACATTTGTGTGTTTTAAGCCACTTACTTCATGGTAACTTGTTACAACAGCAAGTAGGAAACTAATACACCAACCAAGGTAAGATATCCTGAATGCTTCCTGCTCCAAATTACTAGAGCAGTTTTTACCAAAAATACTCTTCATTTATATTGCCCGACATTGTCTTTTTCTTTATTTCATGAGCACTCTAAGTGGTTTGGAAGTCTACCAAAAACAATATAGATTTGACTCACCTTTTTTTTTTTTTTTACCCCTTATTCCTTTAAAACAATGCCAGGCACTTACTGGGTGCTGAAAAATCTTCACTGATTGGCTGAGTTATAAAACTGAATCTAACTATGGGAGTCCAAAGAGGGTCATTCATATGATTGGATTCAGATGTCCATCAACTTTCTCCAAAACTGCTGGTTTATCTCCTACATGCTGAGAACTATAAAGGGAAAGAAAGATGAATGAGAAGTTGTACTGCAGAAAGTTGAAGAAATGGATGCCTTTTCCCAAGAAAAAGATGAGTGCTCCTTCTATACCAGACTCACTCTCCTGTGTTATTCTGAACATTGTTTTCTAACATTAGTTGCCCAACAAAATAATTCCTGTCAATAATCAGTTCATGGTTCAAACTCTTAAGTTTGCAAATCCCCATGTGCAAAAGCACAGCATGTGTGGTGTGTGTGGTGTGTGTGTGTGTGTTTTGCTGGGGACTGAACCCAGGAGCATTCTACCTCAGAGCTACAATCCCAGCCCTATTTTATTATTTTTTTTTTTTTATTTTGAAACCACGTTTCTCTAAATTGCTGAGGGCCTCACTGAGTTGCTGAGGATGGTCTCCAACCTGCAATCCTCCTGCCTCAGCCTCTCAAGTATTGGGATTATAAGCATACACCACCACACCTGGCGCCACTTTAACATTATGGCTGCTGGGCTCCATCATCTACCCTGATTTCTGTGTTTCTGAAGACATGCCCCATGCTGCGTACAGCAGGGCCTGGGCAAGTCCTCGCCTCTCCCCCTCTCTAGGCTCAGCTCCACCAGCTCCCGCCACTGTACCTGAGCTCAGCAATACCGCTTTGCCTGTGGGGTCCTGTTCACATTGCAGAGTTTCAGACTTCGTGATATTGATCATGCTGTTTTACCTGGAAGGTCCTTTCCTTCCTCTGTGCCTTAATTAAGTTAACTCCTTGTATTGAAGCAAGTAATGTTAGCTGCTATTTAAAACATATGCATAATCGTTACATAGCACAATGAAAGTTTCTTATTTATTTATTTATTTATTTATTTATTTATTGCCAAGTGTAATGTGATCTAGTGTTGGTCAAATGGCTCTTCTGGGTTACTCTCTATCCAGAACCTTCCTTCTTAGGGTTCCACCATCTCTTGGGCAGAGTCCACAAACTTTCTTCAATGAAGGGCCAGATAGTATTTCTGGCTTTTCAAAACAAGTGGTCTGGTACAACCCCTCTCTTTTTGTACTGTAGTGCTAAAGTGTCAAAGCCAGTATGTAAGCAATTAAATATAACCATATTTCAATAAAACTTTATTTACAAAAAAAAAAGAGGCACAAGCCAAATTTGGTCTCCAGACCCCAACCCTGGGTCTAGGGCCTTGGGGTTCTCTGTTTCCTGCCCACATTTAATGGTCTAGATCTCAATCCCATGATCCTACTTTGATGCAATGATGACTTGGGGAGGGGCAGCAGGGAAAGTGCTGAGACTGTGCACAGAGCAAAACGCATTCCCTGGGGACTCCGGAAGGCCTGCTTGCTTGCTTGCTTGCTTGCTTTCTTTCTTTCTTTCTTTCTTTCTTTCTTTCTTTCTTTCTTTCTCTTTCTTTCTTTCTTTCTCTTTCTTTCTTTCTTTCTTTCTTTTTTCTTTCTTTCTTTCTTTTTTTCTTTCTTTCTTTCTTTCTTTTTTCTTTCTTTTCTTTCTTTCTTTCTCTTTCTTTTTTCTTTCTTTCTTTCTTTCTTTTTTTCTTTCTTTCTTTCTTTCTTTTTTCTTTTCTTTCTTTCTTTCTTTCTTTCTTTCTTTCTTTCTTTCTTTCCCCTCTCTCTCTCTCTCACTCTCTCTCTCTCCCCCTCCCTCCCTCCCTCCCTTTCTTTTTCTTTTTCTTTTTTTTTCTTTTTCTTTTTCTTTTTTTGTGTGTGCTACTGGGGATTGAACCCAGAGGCATTCTCCCTCTGAGCTATAACCCCAGCTCTTTTTTATCTTTTGTTTTGAAACAGGGTCTCACTAGGTTGCTGAGGCTGGCCTTAAACCTCTGATCCTGTGGTCCCAGCCCCCCCCAAATACTGGGGTTACAGGTGTGCATCACCATACCTGGCTCCTATTTTATTTTTTGTTTTGAAACAGGTTCTCACTAAGTTTCTGAGGGCCTCGCCATCCTGAAGTCTTTTCTATTCTCTATTCATCCTTTAAGGAATCTTTCTTTTTTTTGTGCTTTTATTAGTGCATTGCAATTATACATCATAGTGGGTGAGGTTCAGTGTGACACATACACGCACAGCACTTGTGTTTCTTTCTGCATCCACCCTGCTCCCCACTCCGCCCTCCCTTTACGTGCTAGTAAAACAGCTAGTAATATCTTTAGATATTGCCAAAGCATTATGTGAACTATTTCCTTCCCTAATCCTCCCTCCCCCAAACCCCTTCCACTATTCTATCACTCTACATTTATCCAAAGTCTCTTTTGCTTCCTGTTTTCCTTCTAGCTTCCACATAGAGAGAAAACACGTGACCCTTCACTTTCTGAGAAGTCTTTCCTGAGACAGCTAAATGAGTTGTCTCACAGGCTCTGATAATCATTATGCAAACCACCATTACAGCACTCAACCACATTCGGTCTGTTTGCTGTCTTCCCCACTAAACTATAAGCCCAACAGAGCAAAGATCCTGACCAATTTACATTTGCCTATTCCTGGGATAAATTAGGGGCATGAATAACCATTTGGCATTTCTATCAAATTCATTACACAGCCCAATTTTTTTTTCCGGCACTGGGGATTGAACCCAGGGGCATTCTACCTCTGAGCTACATCCCCAGCCCTATTTTGTATTCTTTATTTTGAAACAGGGTCTCACTAAGTTGCGGAGGGCCTCACTAAGTAGCTGAGGCTGGCGGCGAACCTGCAATCCTCCGGTCTCAGCCTCCCAAGCACTGGGATTACAAGCGTGCGCCACCACACCCAGCCACAGCCCAATGTTTAAACAGCTGATCAGTCTCCTCACAGGGTCACTTAGCATTGCATAAATATGCACATTCTCATGGCGTTGCCTCCCACTTCTTCCTAGTAAGGATGTCATTGTAGACCTATTTGACTCACTTTTGACAGTTCTCAACCATTTTTAACTCTGATTAATGCACTCTCAGAAATGTCTCTCTGCTTAGCCACACAATTCATGATGCCATTCAGTAGACAGTACAAAACACTCACAAGTTGTGCATCTCTGTCTTACCCAGGCTGCTTTTCAACATGTTTTCAGCTCTAGAGTGTGTTCCTAAGTTCATCAAAACCAGAGTCTTTCTCTCCTCCCTTGAAATTAGACTTTTGGCAGAACACGATAGGGCTTAACTCATCCATCCATCCATGCATCCACCCACCCATCCATCCATTCATTCAACAGTGTTTGCTGGTATCTATCATGTGCCGGGTACTCTGTTAAAGGTAACGATACACGCGTGATGCGGCCACAGCCTCTGCCCACATGGGTCTGCCAGTCTGCAAAGCCATATATTAAATGCAGTGAGACCCCAAACACCTCCTGTTGCTTGTCCCGCTAAAGAAAAACAGCTGTGATAGGAACGGATGGGGACACTCAGCGAGGCCCTACAGCCCATCACTGTTATATCTGTGCTGAAAAGATCTGGGTATCGTTGTGTGCAGCTGCAGGAGCGGGGCAGACTCCCACTCAAACTTTGGTTCAGATCTCAAACCACTGAAACCACACATAAAGGTGTAAATGGACAGGTTGCTCTCAGAATGAGGCTCCCTGGGAAAACGGGGCAAGCAGGTCTGGAGACGGCTTGAGAGCAAGGAGAGGTGACCAACTTCAACTTTTATTGGGGTTAGGGGTGGGGCTACCTGTCTGAACTTCCCACTTGTGCCAAGGAGGGAGCGCATACCCTCCCATGCCCAGATGTGGGACAAGAGAGAAGGAGGGAGGTGTGGGTTTTTAATGCTATCAGCAAACATCAATGCTGGAGTCGGGCTCTTCATTACAGATAGCGTCGATATTTTGTTACTATGGCAACAGCCCTAGTAACAAGTTCTCTAGCAACGAAGCTGTTTTAATGAAGCCCGTTGACAGTGATTGGAGGAAAGACTCTCTCATGTCCTGGTAAGTAAGTAGTAATGCTCAGTAAGTAATCATTTTAGCGGCCAAGATAAAGGAAAGTTACTGGGGGGGAGGTCAGTATCCTGACAGATGGAAAAGTACTTCCCATGGACACGTGTCAGGGGGTAAGTCTGGTCGAAAACAAGGCAAGAACGAATATATGCCAAATATATACACACATGTGCAGCTATGTGCTTATGCATATACACACAGACATAACCATGCACATACACACACATGCACACCAAAACTAGCAAGGACTTTAGACCAATGAGAAAAGTCTACTCCATCTAGAAGGAAGGAAAGTAGAGTATGTTCCTTCTTTTTCTGTGTGTGTGTGTGTGTGTGTGTGTGTGTGTGTGTGTGTGTATGTGTGTGAGAGACAGAGAGAGAGGCTGGGGATTGAACCCAGCGGCATTCTACCTCTGAGCTATACCCCCCCCAGCCCTTTTTCTATTTTTTGTTTTGAAACAGGATCTTGCTAGGTTGCTGAGGCTGGTCTTGAACCTGTGATCCTCCTGTCTCAGCCTCCCTAGTACTGGGGATTGTAGGCATGTGCCACCACGCCCAGCTGAGAGTACATTCCCTTAAGGGTGAGGAAACCCCCCTCTGAGAGACTGTTATCCTATATGACCGTTTCTTCCAGTGCTTCAATTCTCAATGGAGAACTGAATATCAACAAAGTGCATGTTTTAACCACGGAAACTTTACTCCACGCCTAGCTCGGCCTCTTTGCCTTGTGACTATTGCAGGGTGCTAGAACTGCACCACTTAGCACAAAGGGGTTACAGGTATCAGAAGAGCCAAGTAAAACAGGCTCTCACAGCGTCTCTGAGGTGGAGCAACCCAGAGACTAAAAAGCCCTGGAGGCCACCCAACGAGCAAGCACAGGGCGGCTCTGAAAGGTGGAAAGAAAGGGCCTGGAGGAGCACCACTTTGGGGAGTCTCTGAGTTTCATAATCGCACCATAGATCCCAGGCAGGAGGCTGCAGGAACCTCAGAACGGCCAACAGGCATGGAAGCAAGGAGTTCCAGGAAGAGCCTGAGTCCCCTTGCCAAAGAACTGGGAAAAGGGAACCTTCAAACCAAAAAACCTTTGGGCAATACCAGCCCTTCTCTAACCAGCACAACAGGAAAGCACACAAATTCTGCCTGGAGGGTTCTGAGGAGTCAGACAGGGAACTGGTCTTGACTTCTTCCCCTGGTGGAAGCTGGCAGTGTTCCAGTTCCCCAACAGGGCGGGGGCCCATGGCAGCCAAGCTCCCTCTCTACCCCACAGCACAAGTCTTTTTTGGGGGGTGCAGGGGTTATACTAAGGCACTAGCGATTGAACCCAGGGGCATTCTACCTCTGAGCTACACCCCCAGCCATTTTTTTAAAAACAGCATCTCACTAAGTTACTGGGATCTCACTAAGTTGCTGAGACTGGCCTCGAACCTGCGAGCCTCCTGTCTCAGCCTCCCAAATACTGGGATTATAAACATGCACCATCACACCTGGCCCACAGCAGCAAGTCTTGGTGACACGGTACGAGACAGAGCTGGTTACCACGGGCTTCACCCTGCTCCTGCCCTGGCAGGGCCTAACGAGGTCTCCACCCCACGAGTCTCCACACTTGACCAAGAGCATGCAAGATGCTGGTGGAAAGCATTCACTTCCCTTCCTGTCGGTCAGTGTGAGCGAGACCTCATGAGTCTCCACCCAGCAGCTATGGATCTCAGTGAGGTGGTTCAAGACAGGGAGGCCCAACCCCCAGCCATGTCCCTGTCCCTGTGTCACAGGCCAGTGGGGGCTGAGATGCTGGGCTCACCCCATAGCAACAAAGCAGTAGGAGTCAGCCTTCCACGCCACCCTCTCGGGGGGCAATGGAGTCAATGGAGGGTTGACCGCACAGCCCTCTAGCAAACGCAGCCCAAGTTAGCAGGTTGCTTTCGCTGGGAAGATGCCAATGGGGCCAGGCAGGCACTGGCCTTCCCAGCCATCCTCTGCAAGGAGGCGGCGCAAGTCAGCATCCCACTTGGGTCAGAGCGGTACCAGTGGGGCCCAGAGGGAGCTGAACATACACACCACAGCCTCTCGGGTCACACCTCAGCAAGAGGGCTGCCTAATCAAAGGTAAACACTAAACAGTATCCGTAGCCTCGTAACTCTAAAATGCCCAACATAGGACTTAAAAACTCACTCATCATACCCATACCAACGACCCAGAGGATGAATGAAGAAAGACTATCAAGGGGTATCGACACCAAGATCAATCCAATCCTGGAATTATCTGACACTGATTTCAAAGCAGCCATTAGTAAAACGCTCCATAAGAAATCAATAATCCTCTTGAAACAACTTGAAAACTAGAAAATCTCAGCAATGAAATGGATGTAAAGAACAAAATTGAAATTATAGAATTGCAAATATAATAACCAAAGTTAAAAAAATAAAAAACCTCACTAGCTGGGTTCAAGAGTAGATGGAGAAAACAGAGGATAGAATCAGTGAAATTCAGTCTGAATCAATAGAATTTACCAAGCCGGGCATGGTGGCGTTTGCCTGTCCCAGTGCTTGGAAGACCAAGACAGGAGGATTGCAGGTTTGAGACCAGCCTCAGCAACTTAGTGAGACTCTCAGCAACCTAGCAAGACCCTGTTTCAAAACAAAAAGTAAAAAGGACTAGGGGTGTAGCTCACAGGCAGAATGCCCCTGGGGTTCAATCCCCAATACCACAACACACACACACACACACACACACACACACACACACACACACCAGAAATAAACTTAAAGGAATGATCAAGATTATGAAGTTGCCAGGATCTTTTGTCTGTAGCTTCCCGTCATTTTGCATTAGGACTAAGCTCAGGGTGAATGTGGACACACTCGCCTCCTCCTACCGCCCAGGCCCTCCACCCACCCCGTGTTGGGTTCCAAAGAGCCCCGGAGGCTGCCCCTGCTCAACTGCAAGCCTGAGTAAGTGAGAGCCGCCCAGTCTCCTGCTGGTAATTTCTTCTCTAAAGAAACTCAGACTGAGCTGGGCATAGGGGCCGCATGCATAGCCTCACTCCTTGGAAGGCTGAGGCAGGAGGATCCCTTGAGCTCAGGAGTGGTGGGGAGTTGGGGGGAGCTGGCCAACATAGCAAGACCCTATCTCCTAAAAAGAAGAAAAAACCTCAGACTGACACTAATTTCAATTTCAATCCCAAACTACAGTAAAGTGATATCCTCAGATCAGCACTTCATGGGACTACTCTTAATAAATCATATATTTTTCCACTATTGATTCCCATCTTCCAAAAGTAAAAAATAATTTCCTTCTTCCCTTTATATATGTTATGTCAAATATCAGACATAAATGATACACAGATACCATGGACATGATGAAGAAGAAAAGGGGCTTATCACACAATGATTTATTTTATCAAAAAATATGCCACATTTCATTTTTTAAGATCTCATGCAAATCAGCCCATATGTTCATTCATTCATCCAACAAATATTTATTAGATGCCCATGTAGACTGTCACGTGAACTTGTTCCCAGAGAGTGAGTCAGCGGGAATGGAAATGCTAAGATATTTAAATGTCAATATTGTCTGTCAATATTTGTCTGGATGAAGGTGGTGCTGGTACAAGCACTGTTGTCACAACGCATGTGTCTGGATGTCAAGAGGCAGACATGCGGTGGCAGCAGGGACGCGTGTCCACCTCACTCCTCGGCCCTGGAGGCTGCAGGCCACTCCTATGACTCCATGAAGCGTACTAGGGATCGAATCCAGGGGTGTTCGCTCTCCAAGCTATACCCCTAGTGCTTTTTTATTTTTTCGAAACAGGGTCTCACTAGGTTGCTGAGGCTGACTTCAAACCTGCGATCCTCCTGTCTCCGCCTCCCAAAGTACAGGGATTATTGGTGTACGCCACTGCGCCTGTCTTCCTTGAAGCTTTAAAAAGTGATTGAATGCTTTATGTACACATACAAAAAATGATTCAAATTGAACTTCTGACAATAACTTTTTAAAATGAGACTTCTTACTATAGGAAAGATTACATATAATGAATATAATATCAGATTTATTAACAAAGGAAGCTACAGATTAAAATTCAGACATGTACCCTGAGACTGATGGGTCTGAATATTACAGAAAAAACAGCCTGGAAAAATATGTAAAATGAGCCGGGCACAGTGCCGCACGCTTGTAATCCCAGCACTTGGGAGGCTGAGACCGAAGGGTCTGGGTGTGCAGCCAGCCTCAGCTACTTAGTGAGGCTCTCTGCAACTTAGTGAGAACCTGTTTCAAAATAAAGAATAAAAAATAGGGCTGGGGGTATAGCCCGGAGGTAAAATGCCCTTGGGTTCAATCCCAGGTACTGCAAAAAAAAAAAAGAAAAATATGTAAAATGACAGGGTGTGGTGGCACACAGCTGTAATCCCAGTGCTTGGGAGGCTGAGACAGGAGGGTCACAGGTTGGAGGCTAGTCTCAGCGATTTAGTGAGACCCTCAGCAACTTGGCAAGACTCTGTCTCAAAATAAAAAATAAAAGGAGCTGGGGGTATAGCTCAGAAGTAGAATGCCTGAGTTCAAAACCTAGTACCAAAAAAAAAAAAAGTAAAATGGCCAGGCATGATAATATATATGTATAATTCCAGCTACTAGGCCAATTTAGGCAAATAGGCCAGATCCTGTCTCAAAATAAATAGGGCTCAGATGTAGCTCAGTGGTAGAGCACCCCTGGGTTCAATCCCCAGTAAAAATGTTGCCCACCAAATTATAGACTGAATCTGATATGAAGGAGGAAATGTACCAGATTACATTTATTTTGCTCGATTTTTAAAGAAAATACTAAGAACATTGCATGTTTGAAGTAGCCTCGCCTTGAAGCTCAGAGTTTACATTATAAAAATAATGAATAATTTTCCCCCAGAGAAATAGAAGATAATTTTCTTGTAAGAATGAATTATCTACATTGGAATCAAATTTTAAAGGTCACAAATCCAGGTGAAAAAAAAATTTTAACTTTCTGAATTTCCTCTTACTCTAGGGCTCCCATACCCATGAAGGCATGAGAAGAATTGTAGACTAGGGAGAGGGGTTTTAAAAAATGCCAATTAAAATTAAGTCAGTCTCTGGTGGTGCACGGCTGTAATCCCAGTACCTGGGAGGCTGAGACAGGAGGATCACAAGCTCAAGGCCAGCCTCAGCTACTTAGGGAAAACCTGCTTCAAAATAAAAAACTAAAAATAGGGCTAGGGGCATCACTCAGAGATACAATCCCCCTGGGTTCAATCCTTAGTACTAAAAAAAAAAAAAAAAAAAAAAAAAAACCCATAAAGTAATTCAGGCTCTTCCAAGTTACAGGAGTCTTCTACAGGCAAATGTTCACTCAAATGGCTCTCAGAGGACAATCCAACCCTGTCTTTTCTTGCTCCCATCCTCCTCGTTCTCTGTGTTGGAATCGGGGTGCAAGATGAATCACAGTGGTTCAGAAGAGCTTGTGCCTTTTTTCTGCCCTTTGGGACATCACTGCATGCAGAGACCTGTCTGTCGCCTCATGGGGCTCTGGCAGGAGAACACTGAAGTGCAGCGCCTCCTGCTCCTGCCTGGAGGTGTCCTACAGCACACATGCGGAGGCCACTGGCCTCTGCTCCTGCCTCCCACAGCAATGTGCTTCCCTCCACCACCTCCCGTCTCTCACCCCACCCTCATTCCCCTACCAAGACAAAGGAGGCACTTAGAACACCCTGTCCACCACCCCGTGTGGTGGTAAGTAGGGCTGGAAGCTCTGCAGAAGCATCTCTAAACATGCACATCTCACCAGGCCATATGGAGTGGCAGAGGCTTCTGCAGTGGTTGTCTAGGAATGGTACCCAGACCTATGGGGATATTTGAATCTCCCCATCTACTTCCTATGAATTGATAAGAAAGGAGGTTGGAAGTAGAAAACCAATATTATTTATTTATTTATTTATTTTGTGGTACCGGGGATTGAACCCAGGGGCATTCTACCTCTGCGCTACGCCCCCGGCCCTATTTTTAATACTTTATTTTGAAACTGGGTCTCACGAAGTTGCAGAGGGCCTCACTAGGTAGAGAGAGAGAGAGAGAGACAGGGAGAGAGAGAGAGAGTGAGAGAGCTGAGGCTGGCCGCGAACCTGGATCCTCCGGTCTCCGCCTCCCAAAGTACTGGGATTACAAGCGTGCATCACCACGCCCAACAGAAAACCAATATTAGAAACACAAGCCGGGCGTGGTGGCGCACACTTGTAATCCCAGTACTTGGGAGGCTGAGACCGGGAGGATTGCAAGTTCAAGGACAGCCTCCACAACTTAGTGAGGCCCTCTGCAATTTAGTGAGACCCTGTTTCAAAAATAAAGAATAAAAAATAGGGCTGGGGGTGGAGCTCAGAGGTAGAATGCCCCTGGGTTCAATCGCGGTACCAAAAACAAAAAAAAGAAACACAAGTAAAAGGGGGAAATGATAGATCGAGACTAATCCATCTTCAACTCAACTTCAAACCACATTAGACTAACAGAGAAAAGGGTTAACCATCTCTCCTGGAAGATAATGTCAATTGGACTCTTTTTTTTTAATGCACAATGTCTAGCATTCAATCTAAAATACCTATGCATGTGAAAAATCATGCTCATATGACCCATAGTCAATAGAAAATAAAATCAGACACACGATGTTATTGCAGTTAACATACACATACCTTAAAATAACCATGGGTGATATGTTTAATAAAACAGAGCGAATATTGAACTAAGAGAATGAAAAGATGAGTATCAAGAGACATTGGACTTCATTTTTCTAAAAACAATGAAATAAATATTCTAAAATTTAAAAATTACACACTGAAAATATGCTTATAACATATTTTCATTCTATCTGGATTTTTAATAACTACATCGAAGGACCTAAATGTCTCTCTTCAATACTCAATAAATGGATTTAACAGAAGATTGAAAACAATTTGAGCACAATGCAAGAGAAATAAGACTGCAGAATTAGCCCAGTCATATCACAAACAAATAATTAAATGATCAAGCAGGCAGCAACAAGCCCCACCAAGAGAGTTTAGTATCCAGAGGTTTTACAATATATTATCTAAAATATATTCAATAGAGAAATGATTGTTTTCAATAAAAGTTGGTGAAACAACTGGATATCCATATGCAAAAGGTGAAGCTTTCCTTCCGCATCCCACCCTGCTCCCTAATTTTTTTTTTGCAATGCTGAAGATTGAACCCAGCGCCTTGTGTGTGCTAGGCAAGCACTCCACCACTGAGATGCACCCCCAAACCCAGGGCTTTGTGCGTGCTAGGCAAGCACTCCACCACTGAGATGCACCCCCAAACCCAGGGCCTTGTGCGTGCTAGGCAAGCGCTCCACCAGTGAGTGCACCCCCAAACCCAGGGCCTTGTGTGTGCTAGGCAAGCACTCCACCACTGAGTGCACCCCCAAACCCAGGGCCTTGTGCGTGCTAGGCAAGTGCTCCACCACTGCGATGCACCCTCAAACCCAGGGCCTTGTGCGTGCTAGGCAAGCACTCCACCACTGAGATGCACCCCCAAACCTGGGGCCTTGTGCGTGCTTGGCAGGCACTCTCCCACTGAAATGCACCCCCAAACCCAGGGCCTTGTGCGTGCTAGGCAGGCATTCCACCACTGAGATGCACCCCCAAACCCGGGACCTTGTGCGTGCTAGGCAGGCACTCTCCCACTGAGATGTACCCCCAAACCCAGGGCCTTGTGCGTGCTAGGCAGGCACTCCACCACTGAGATGCACCCCCAAACCCGGGGCTTTGTGCGTGCTAGGCAGGCACTCCACCACTGAGATGCACCCCCAAACCTGGGGCCTTGTGCGTGCTAGGCAAGCACTCTCCCACTGAGCTACATTCCCAAGTCCGATACACCAAGTATGTGAGTGTCTATTTCACTTTTAACCTCACTATGATGTCTAATTACAACAGACCAATAAAAGTATTTTTTTAAAAAAACACAAAAAGGTAAAGCTTGAACTATATTTTGTCCCATGTAAAGAAAATAAAGTGGATCATAAAAACCAAATATAAAGCCAAAGCTAGAAGAAAATATAGGAGGAAAACTTCATGATCATGAGTTAGGCCATGATATCTTAGGTAAGGTGAAAAATTAAGTATGAACTATAAAACAAAATTAATAACTTAGACTTCATCAAAATTCAAAACAAACTTCCACTCCTCAAAATACCATCTTAAGTAATTAAAAGGACAAGCTGAATCTTCAGAGAAAAGATATACAAAACACATAGGCAGTAAAGAACTGAAATTCAGATTATATAAAGAACTTTTCTAACTCATTAATCAGAAAATAAGCCCCCTCTCCCCCCAAAATAGGGAAAAGATTTGAGCAATAGAAGATATACGAATATATGAATGATAAGTAAATACATAGAAGGATGTTCAATACCATTAGTCATTAGGAAAATGCAAAAAAGTATAATATAAATATAATACAGCTCCACCCTCTGTTAAAGAAAAACCTGACAGTACCCAGTCCTGGAGAACTAGATCGAAAGGCACCACCATTGTGAAAAGTGGTTTGGAAGCTTCTTAAAAAGTCTGACACTCGCTTTTTGTATTAGTCAGGGTTCTCTGGAGAAATGGGAACAATAGAGAGAATGTGCATGTGGAGAGAGAAAGAGGGACTTGCAAGGAATTGGCTGGCACGGCGGTGGCCTTGTGCGAGCCCTGGATCTGCGGTGTCAGGAGCAGCTGGAGGCCCAGGAGCGCCTGGCATCCAGTGCCAGTCTGCACCGAGGGCGGGCCCCCAGGTCAGGAAAGCCACCAGTGTAATGCCAGTCTGAAAACTGGCAGGCTGGACGCCCAGGAAAAGCCCAGATTTCAGTTCCCGTCCAAAAGCAGGAAAAAAACACAATGTCCCTGTTCAAAGACTGTCAGGCTCCATTGGGGTTTCTCCCTCATTACCTGAAGTCCCTCGGGTATCCCATTTACTCCCTAGCTTCTGTATATAAGAGAAGACACATCACCTGGGAGGGGGAGTGGGGAGGGAGCCGGGGAAAACGCAAGTGCTGTGTGCATGTATGTCGCTATCACTAGGAACTACATTATGATGTGAGACTATAATGCACCAATAAATGTATTAAAAATAAAACAGAACAAAATGCAGCATTAAAAAAAAGTTGCCAGGCAGGAGGATCTCTCTGACCCAGGGGAGGGTCAGGCTGTTTGTTCTATTCAGCCCAGCTGATTGGGGAGACACGCCCCTAGTAGGGAAGGCCACGGGCCTCACTCAGACTCATCCAGAGACACCCACATGAATCCCAGAACACTGTTCACCTATTACTGGGCGCCTTGTCCGACAGTCAAGTTGAAACATAAAATTAGCCGTCACTCTTACCTGGGTATTTATCCAAAAGAAGTATGTCCACACCAGAAACGTTATGTAATTACTTACAGTGATGTATTCATAATCACCCAAACGAAACAACCCGAATATCCATCAGCTGCTGACGCGTGGGAAGGGACAGGCCCGCACTGCCCATTCTCTTCCGCGGCGCAAACAAGTTGTGGTATAACTCTACGATGGATTAACACTTGGCAATTAAAACGAAATACAGACTCGAAAACAAAATACAGACCTGTAATCCCGGGACTCGGGAGGCTGAGATAAAAGGGGGATGGCAGGTTCGAGGCTAGCCTCAGCAACTTAGTGAGACCCTGTTTCAAAATAAAAAAATCTGAGGGTGCAGCTTGGAGGTACAATGCCCCGGGTTCAATCCCCGGTACCAAAAAAAAAAAAAAAAAGGACAGACACATTCTACAACATGAATTAATCTCAGACACATTATGTTAAGTGGGAAAGTCCACATCTAAGAGATTACACATTATGATTTATTTACATGATATTCTGGAAGAGGTAAGACTATAGGAACAGAAAAGAGATCTGTGGAGCTGAGGGTGTTGGAAAGGAAATGACCACAGAGGGGCACAAAGGAGCCGCTAGGTTGATGGGGAAAGTCTAATCTTAATTATAGTGGTGAGTGATCACATGACTAGGTTTGGAAAATTTTGTCAAACTTTAACATGAAATTAGGGTGAATTTTCCTTCATGTAAATTGTACCTCAATAAAACCTGACTTAAAAATTACATTAATAAATTCTTCCGAAGCTTCCTAAACTTCTGTTTGCTTAAAGAAGAACTGCCCAGCATGGTGGTACACACCTGTAATCCCAGTACTTAGGAGGTGGAGACAGGAAGGTTGCAGATTTGAGGCCAGCCTCAGCAACTTAGAATGACCCTATTTCAAAAAATAAAATAGGGCTGGGGGTGTAGCTTTGAGGTAGAATGCCTCTGGGTTTAATCTGTAGTACCAAAAAATAAATAAATAAAAGAACTTCTGATAGATGTATGTTTTAAAATTCCAAAATGATCTCATATTTAGGTAGACAGATGATGACATAGTTTTTGATCATTATATATTAAACTCACATATACCAGCTGAGTGTGGTGCATGCTTGTAATCCCAGTACTTGAGAGGCTGAGACAGGAGGATTGAAGGTTTGCGGCCAGCCTCAGCTACTTAGTGAGGCCCTCAGCAACTTAGTGAGACCCTGTTTCAAAATAAAGAATAAAAAATAGGGCTGGGGGTATAGCCCAGAGGTAAAATGCCCCTGGGTTCAATCCCCAGTACTGCAAAAAAAAATTCACATATACCTAGAAAGTTTGCATGTTAATTCATAATCCATAATAATATTTATACTCTAAAAATAATGTAAATGAAATAGTTTACAATAAAACTGTACCAAAAGATTTTTAAAATCCATGATAAGTGTACATTTTGCAAATATGAGTTTCTAGAATCAAATAATCTATTTGAAGTAACTTTTAAACTAAGAGTGCTATATGAATTTATTATATTAACCACAGAAAGAAGACGAAATGTAGAAGAATAGTGCTTGACATAAAAGTACCAATTAAAAACATCCTGGGGAGAATTCATTTTCGATATTATGGTTTGTGTGACTGAAAGTATTAATCTTATTAGCCAGAAAGTCTCCCTTCAAAACCTTTGCATGATATCAGTCAAAAATGACCTCACCTGGATCCGGGGATTGCCAGAAGATTTTTATCTTTGTGTCAATTGAATGAGAATGATATTGCTCTTGGGGCACACGAGAGATATGCCATTTTAGTGCTATCTCTTCCAATAAAGTCCTATTTGATTTCGATAAATCTTAAATAATCTTTTGGCACAAGATATAGACCTCTGAGACTTAAGAATGTCAAAGCAACTTTTGCTAGCCATTTGATAAAGTCCCAGGGAAATTGAACTTGGAGGTATTTTTTGATCATCCGGTTTTATTCCTACAAACGGGGCCATGAGAGACTGTCAGCAGATAATTAGCAAGATATAAATTTTAAAAGCCATTGTCTTCTGTGTGATAAAGAGCATGGTATTAAGACACAGGACTTCAAGCAGGCCTGGCAGGGTCACGGTAGGAGGTAACTGGATCCTGGGGAGGGAGGGGAAAGCCTGCTTCCCTCCAATAATCTACTTCATCAATTCAGAACTCAGTAAAGGGTTCCTTTACTAAGGTAGGAATCCTTAATTACTACCCCTGCTGGTAATTCTGTATTTCCCTGTGTGCAAATGGGAAACAAAACATTTCGTGCATGATGAAAGATTAAATTCGCTTTTCTCAATGAATAAATAAACTTCAACTGGGCCGGGTGATGCATGCCTGTAACCCCAGTACCTGGGAGGCTGAGACAGGAGGATCCCAAGTTCAAGGACAGCCTCAACAAGTAGTGAGACTCTCATCAACCTATTGAGACAATGTTTCAAAATAAAATAGAGCCAGGGGTGTAGCTTGGAGGTAGAAGGCCCCTGGTTTCAATCCCCAGTACCATAAAAAAAGAAAATAGCAAGAGCTGGGGCGTAGCTTAGGGGTAGAATGCCCCTGAGTTCAATCCCCAGTACCAGAAAGAAGTACAATAAAATAAAGGAGCTTCGATAAATTCCAAAGGCTACAATCTCACACACCCTATGTAATGAAGGGAGGACTTTTTTATGCACATCCATGTGCATTCCAGAGCCCTTCTGACTACGTATCCTGAAGGAACAGAGGGAAAGATGACATTCAGCAATGCTTTTAAATTCACTCACTTTTAGATAGTTTATGACTCCAGGAAGTTGGTAATGGGCTTAGAAGTAATAGGTCAAGTGCTCCTGTCTAGACAAGGCCAGTAGTGATCATAAAGTATGATTATGGGGCTGCTCTTATAGCCTACCTGAATGGAATGAGGGTAGAAATCCAGGCTCCAGCTTTCCTGAGCCTGCTTTGACAGTCTTCTCAAAGGGGCCCATTGGTGTAATTCAAGGTCTGGAGAGAAAGTGACATGTGTCCATATCCGGGAAATGCTAGGTGCGTTCTGGAAACAAAATGGAAGGAGCGCGTACCTACCAGGGTAGTTCAAAGGCCATCCTTAATTTCAAGAAATGGAAGGTCTCTTACCAGCAAAGTACATTCTACCAATGATATTTGCACAATTTTATAGAGTTGGAAGGAGACATTGAGAGGGAAATGTTAGCTAAAACTAGCTTGCTTTTCGAGAGGTTGCACTGAGTTTTCAGATAGACTTCCTGAGATCAAAGTATCAGATATAAACGTCTTCTTATATACAATCTTCATATATATATATATATATATATATATATATATATATTTTGTGTGTGTGTGTGTGTGTGGTACCGGGGATTGAACACAGGGGCGTTCTACCTCCGTGCTACACCCCTGGCCCTATTTTTTATACTTTATTTTGAAACCGGGTCTCAAGAAGTTGCAGAGGGCCTCACTAAGTAGAGAGAGAGAGAGAGAGCTGAGGCTGGCCGCGAACCCGGATCCTCCGGTCTCCGCCTCCCAAAGTACTGGGATTACAAGCGTGCGCCACCACGCCCGGCTTCATATATATATTTTTTCATTATACATTTTTCCCTACTGTCCACCAGTTATTCTCATGGATGGAATGGAGAGAGGGAGGAGGTTGTTCACAAAGACTTTCCTCTGGCACTTGTTCATAAGCTTCCTCCCCTAGACAGACCATGGTCTTATTTAGACACCGCAATTCCTTCTCAATCTGTGGGGTGCGAAGGGTGGCGAGGAGAACCAAAAGCAAAAGTAATCACCACCGTTACCAGAGTTGCTATTGTTTTCACTATAAAAAAAGTGCCGCACACCTGTAATCCTAGTACTTGGGAGGCTAAAACAGGAGGATCACAGGTTTGAAGGCAGCCTCAGCAACGTAGCAAGGCCCTGTTTCCAAATAAAAATAAAATAGGTCTGGGGTGTGCCTTGGAGGTAGAACGCCCCTGAGTTCAATCCCCAGCACCACACACACACACACACACACACACACACACACACACAGTAAAAGTATTGTTCTCCTTCAAATTTCTCAAAAATACCACTTTTCCTTACTCCATGCTCAAAAACATTAACTTTTTTTTTCTTTTTGCGGTACCGGGGATTGAACCCAGGGGTGTTCTACCTCTGCGCTACACCCCTGGCCCTATTTTTTATACTTTATTTTGAAACTGGGTCTCACAAGGTTGCGGAGGGCCTCACTAAGGAGAGAGAGAGAGAGAGAGACAGGGAGAGAGAGAGAGAGAGAGAGCTGAGGCTGGCCGTGAACCCAGATCCTCCGGTCTCCGCCTCCCAAAGTACTGGGATTACAAGCGTGCGCCACCACGCCTGGCAAAAATATTAACTCGTGAGACTATAAAACAAAAGAAAAGATGGGGAAGGTATTCTTTGTGAAGGGACCTCAGATCCTAGAGGTGAAAATCATGTTTTTGGGGGGTACTAGAGATTAAACTCAGGGGCATTCTACCTCTGAGCTACACCCCCAGCCCCTTTTATTTTTATTTTGAAATAGGATCTTGCTAAATTGGTGAGGCTGGCCTCAAACCTGTGAATCTCCTCTCAGCCTCCCAAGTGCTGGGATTACAGGCATGTGCCACTACACTCAGCTGAAAATCACATTTGTAACAGTATGATTTTCTTTTTTTTTTTTTTTGCGCTACCTGGGATTGAACCCAGCGGCATTCTACCTCTGAGCTACACCCCCGGCCCTATTTTTATACTTTATTTTGAAACCAGGTCTCACGAAGTTGCGGAGGGCCTCACTAAGTAGCTGAGGCTGGCCGCGAACCCGGATCCTCTGGTCTCCGCCTTCCAAGTACTGGGATTACAAGTGTGCGTCACCATGCGATGCTGTACATGTCAAGAAGAAAGGATTTCAAATCGCAATAAAGAAATAATAAATGATCCAGGGGTGGTGGTGCATGCTTGTAATTCTGCGACTTGGGAGACTGAGACAGGAGGATCACAGGTTCAAAACTGACCTCAAGAACTTAGCAAGACCCTGTTTCAAAATAAAAAAACTAAATAGAGCTGGGGGTGTAGCGTGGAGATAGAAAGTCCCTGGGTTCAATTGGAGGAAGGAAGGAAGGAAGGAAGGAAGGAAGGAAGGAAGGAAGGAAGGAAGGGAGGGAAGAAAAAAATGACAATTATTTGAGGGCATAGATATGTTTAACCTGATTTAAACATTACACAATGTATACATGTGTGGAAACACCACTTGATGTCCCATGATTATGTACCATTTTTATATTTTAATGCACCAGTTAAAATCAATGTAAATTCTTTAAAACCAAGATACTATTTCTTACCTCTTGGGAATTATAACATGTCATCGCTACCTCGCCAATTCCCTTTCTACTGTCTTTATTGCATTGCCGGATGAACTCATTTCTCATTACCTCAACTAGGCAAGATGAGAATGCCCATTATTTGAGCAGGTGCCTACAAACCTCACCGTGGGAGGGCATGGAGGGCTACCAGAATGTCATACCAAAGCAAGAATTTTTAAAAATACAATTCTGGGTTTCCTCAGTGAGTACAAATTATTAAGTATAAGGTTTTTTGAAGTCACAGAATCTAACTACAAGATGATTCTGGAATACCACGTTCAGGTGTGTAGGAAACAGCTTCATGGAGAAATGGTGATGGTTCTTCCTACTGAGAGAACAGGAGTCAGTCATTCCAGTCAATTCAAAGTTAACTTGATTTAAACCAAAAGTGTAGGAAGGAAGCCAAGGTCTGGCTATGAATTCAACTACTTTACCAGGAAAGAAAGTATCTGCAGCTGGAAGGACAAAAATAGAAATTGGGCCAGTGGATGAGGGAGGCATATAAAATGTTGGAGCTCTATTAAAGCATTTAAATATTGATATAGATATAGCTCTTGCCATAGTTTGGATCTTAAGTGCCCCCCAAAGGCCTATATGGTAACAGTTGCACTACTGGGAGGTGCTGAAGCCTTGAGGGGGTGGGGCCTAGCGGGAGGTCTTCACGTCTTTGGAGGCCTCCCTGTGAAGAGGATTGTGGGGTCCCAGTCTCTTCCTCTTTCTCTCTTTGCTCCCTGGCCATGAGGCGAGAGGTTTTGTTCCACCCCCCTGCTGCCACCATGATGTCCTGCCTTAACACAGACCCAAAAGCAATGGGGCCAACCAATCACAGCCTTGGACCTCCAAAACTCTGAGCCAAAATAAACCTTTCCTCTTTATAAGCTGATTACCTCTGATACTTGTTATAGTGACAGAAAGCTGACTAACACAGATATCTAGACATATAAATATACATTTTTCTTTGAGAGCAAGGATCATGAGTTAACCATTTTTCTACCTGTCCTAGTTCCTCTCCCTAGGATGACTTCATAAATTCCTGTGATTCTAACTGCTAATGTTGGCATTTAACCATATAACTTCCAAATCTGTATCGCACTGACTTCCCTTCATTGAGTTCCATGCTAGTGTATCTAACTTCCTGACATTTCCATTTGAATATTTAATAGGAATCTCAAAACTAACATGTCCAGAACAGAATTCTTGACTTTCCCCTGAAAACCTGCTTCACGCTGCACTTTCCCTTTCTGTACATGGAACCTCTATCCACTTCGAAGCCTCAGGTATGGATGTCATCCTCCACCCTGCCTCTTGTCTGGTGTCACCACCCACTCCTTTGGTTCATCAGCATTTCTGTTGTCCCTCCCTCCAAGTTATTACCCCACCCATCCCCCAGTTTCTATTCACTACTGCCAGCTTCACCCAGGCACGTCCCTGTTGGTCTCTTCTACAGCTGCAGCACACTGTTCTCTCAGCTTCCACTCTTGACCTGCTACAGCCCATTCGAACATTTACTCAAAGTGTAAACCCTGGTTTGATCATCATGTATTGCATACATGCATCAAATTACCATACCTTATAAATGTGCACAAATATTTTGTGTTAAAAAAATGTAAATGAGCCAGGCATGGTGGTTCACGCCTGCAATCCCAGTACTTGGGAGGCTAAGATAGGAGGATAAGTTCAAGGCCAGCCTCAGCAACTTAGTGAGACTCTGTTTCAACATAAAAAATAAAAAGGGCTGGGGGTGTAGATTGGAGGTAGAATGCCCCTGGGTTCCATCTCTAGTAGCGCATGTACACACACACACACACACATACACACACACACACACACACGCATGATATAAACCAAGTAATGCCACTGCTCTGCTTTTTGATTACACACAGAAAAAAAAATCCAAACTTATCATCTTCATCTTCAAATCCCCACATAATTAACCTTGACCAACTCTCCAAGACCTAACATAAGCAACATAGGTTGGGAGGAGAGTCGACCCAGCTTTTAAAACTGTTGAAAGACCTTCACTGAAGAAGAAGGTATTTATGTGGAGCAACTCACCCCCCCACACACACTCAGTCTCAGCTACACTAAGAATGGGTGATTTTTACCCACGACACAATCAACTTTGAGAGGAACAGAATTCTAAGAGGATATAAATAAAAACAACCAAGCAGCCAGGAGTGGTGTCACATGCCTGTAATAGAAGTACTTGGGAGGCTGAGACAGGAGGATCACAGGTTCGAGGCCAGCCTTGGCAACATAGTGAGACTCTCAGAAACCCAGCAAGATATTGTTTCCAAACAAAAAAATAAAAAGGTCTTGGGGTTCAGCTTAGAGGTACAATACCCCTGGGCTCAATCCCAGTACCATAAAAAGAAAGGAGCCAAGCAGCCTAAAATGCAGTTCTTCTATAGAAGAAAGTGTAGAATCAGGAGGGGAACTAACCTTGAATTAAGCAACTATCCTAGGACCCCTCAGCACACACACCAACATTGCTTCATCCCAGAATGTTATACCCAACCTGTAGCCATTCCAGAATAACACGCACCTCCTGTGAAGGTCTTGGGAAATGACTTGATCCCAGACCATTCAGGGCCTTAACTTTTTGAGTCCATTTGTATCGCATTGACATTTTACTATAGCAGGGTCTTGGGAGGGCTCAACAACGTTAGCTGTACATCTTACAGCTCTTAATCAATGTCTTGGGGTACTTAATCAATTTCTTGGGGTACCTGAACCATGTTGAATGTGACCTTAAATAGACAAGTTTTTACCAAACCCAGACTAATAGTGAAAAGCTTTTGGTTGTAGCTCCAACGTGCATTTCTCCGTAGTTGTCACGTCTCAGATTCTCAATGATGGTTTGAGTTTCCCCAGGGCTGCTCTGTGATCACTCCCATGTAGTCTTCTGCAGCATCATAGATCACCCACTCTCAAGAGTAAAAATCATACCAAACGTTCTTCTTAGAATAGACAGCATATCATTAGTCTTTTGAGACCGCCGTAACAAAATACCAGAGACCGGATATCTTAGATGACAGTAAATTCCCTTTCTCAGCGTTCTGGAGGCTGTGAGTCTAAGACCAAAGATCCAGTGTGAGAATTAGTATTGTAGCCGGGCGTGGTGGCGCACGCTTGTAATCCCAGTACTTTGGGAGGTGGAGACCGGAGGATCCGGGTTCGCGGCCAGCCTCAGCTCTTTCTCTCTCTCTCTCTCCCTGTCTCTCTCTCTCTCCTTAGTGAGGCCCTCCGCAACTTTGTGAGACCCGGTTTCAAAACAAAGAATAAAAAATAGGGCCAGAGTAGCGCGGAGGTAGAACGCCCCTGGGTTCAATCCCTGGTACCGCAAAAAAAAAAAAAAAAAGAATTAGTATTGTTAAAATGTCCACATTACCCAAAGCAATTTACAGGTTCTATGGAATCCCTGTCAAAACACCAGTGGCAATCTTCACAGAATTAGAAAAAAAAATCCTAAAATCCATATGGAAAGCAATCTTGAGCAAAAAGAACAAAGCTGGAGGTATCGCAATACCTGATTTCAAGACATACTAACAAAGACAGCATGGTACGGGCACAAACACAAACACACAGACCAGTGGAACAGAATAGAGATCCAAAAAACAAACCAACACATTTCCAGCCAACTGATTCTTCTTTATATATACTTTTGTTGGTGCATTGTAATTATACATCATATTGAGGTATAGAGTGAGAGGAACATACATGCGCACAGCACTTGGTGCATTTCAAAGCGCCAAAAATACATATTGGAGAAAGATGTCCTCTTCAATAAAAGATTCTGGGGAAACTGAATATTCATATGCAGAAGATTAAAGTGTTAACCCTATGTCTCACCCTGTACAAAAATCAACTCACAACGAATCAAAATCCTAAATGTAAGATCGGGAACTCTGAAACTACTAGAGGAAAATATGGAAGAAACGCTTTAAAACATTGGCATAGTCAATGATTTTTTAAACATGGCCCCAAAAGCATAGAAAATAAAAGCAAAAATAGTCAAATGGAATTACTTAAAACTAGAAAGCTTCTGCTTAGCAAAAGGAACAATCAACAGTGTAAAGAGACAACAAATGGGGGAAAATATTAGCTAACTGTCTCGGTCAACATTCTTATTGCTATACACCAATACAACTGACCACACAACGTAGAGGAAGGAAGATTTATTTGCTCATAGTTTTTTGGAGATCTTGGCGCTTAGCCTATGTCAGGCCAGGTCTGCGGAGCTCAGGGCACGGTAGCGGGAAGCAGAGAGAGCGCGTGCACAGTAGCAGGAAGCAGAGAGAGCGCGTGTGCGTGCACAAAGCTCCGCTCTCGCATCATGGAGGCTGGAAGCAAGAGAGAGAACAAGTAAGGGGGGGAGAAAACATATATGGTCCCCAAGGCCACACCCCCAGGGGCCACTACTTAGCAACCAAGCCCCACTTCCAACATTGCTACCTGGTTTCTGTAAGGACTCGGGGGACATTCTAAATCCAAACCCTTACACTAACTATTCATCTGATAAAGGATTAATATCCACCATGTATATGGAACTCAAAAAACGTATTGCAAAAATAATCCAATTAATAAATGGGCAAATGATCTAAAGAGACAGTTCTCAAAAGAATAAATGCAAATGGCCAAAATATGAAAAAATGACCCATATCAATAGCCATTAGCAAAATGTAAATCAAAACTGGCAGGATCCATTATTTCACCCCAGTCAGAACAGCCATTATTTAAAAATAAATAAATAAATAAACAAGTGCTGGCAAGGATGTGGAGAAAAAGGAATGCTTATACACTGTCAGTGGGAATGTAAATTAGTACAGCCATTATGAATAACAGTATGGAGGCTGCTCAAAAAATTAAAAATATATATACCATGTCGTTCAGCTACCCCATTTCTGGGTATATATCCAGAGGAGATGAAATCAGCATACCAAAGAGCCACCTGCACACCCATGTTTATTGTGGCGCTATCCACAATAGCAAAGATATTGTAGATATGGTCAACCTAGGAGTCCATCAATGGATGGATGAATAAAGAAAATGTTATATAATATACAAGAGAATACTACTCAGTCATAACAAAGGATGAAATCCTATAATTTGCAGCAAAATGGATGGAACTAGAGGACATTATGTTAAGTGAAATCAGTCAGACACAGATAACCATCAACTTTTCTCTTTCATATATGGAAGTTAAAAAAGAGTCGACACAAATATAGAAAAAGTTAGGAAGCCAGGCGTGGTGGCGCACGCTTGTAATCCCAGTACTTGGGAGGCTGAGACAGGAGGATCGCAGGTTCACAGCCAGCCTCAGCTACTTAGTGAAGCCCTCCACAACTTAGTGGGACCCTGTTTCATAATAGGGAATAAAAATAGAATAGAGCTGGGGGTGTAGCTCAGAGGTAGAATGCCCCTGGGTTCAATCCTCAGCACCACAAAAACAAAAGAAA